>JBCFXI010000549.1:0-98445 GCA_038496175.1 Ampulex compressa
ATATATATATATGGGCGTGTGGTCGATCGGTGCTTAGAGAGTTGTGAAAAGAGTTATTCTAAAAGCTAGATCCAGCCGTGACTTAGATTCGATCATTCGCCGGACGTGCGATTAACACTACACTTAGGTTAATTATAAATACTTAAAATGCTTCTGCTAAAGTTCCAGCCGCTAATATTTAGAAGAAAAGAAGCGCGCGGTCATAATATAATATCCGTGGGATTTATTTCAAAGAGCAATGGCGAGTACAAGGGATTTACTCGCGCACGATTTGTATTAACACTAAAGCTGTCGAAGCGATCGAAATGACAGGTGAGTCGTTTCTTAGAAGAATCGTTGTATTTCGTAAATGAGCATTTTTTAAAATATATTCCATGATTCTACCGCAGAGCGTGAATCATTCGATCGATCTATCGATATCTCTTCTTAATACCCTACTTCATCAAAGATATACGTTATATACTAAAATATGTCCAGAAAGTGGCCGCTAAGTTTAGTGCTAACCTCGGCCAGGTATGCACTTACTTCTAAGTTCATCGAATCGATGCAGTGCTCGAGATACTCGTCGTCCTCCAACCTTTCGTTTCACCGGCTGAATCCGTGATTTGTGACCACGCTCTCGATGCTTGTTTACGGTCTACTCTGTGGTGCAGTACTGATGAGGTTCGACCTTCGCTCGAATATCGTTGATAAGGTTCTCTTGATTTATCGGATCTTTTTTTTTTGGAACCAGTAAGGAATATTGATAATTTACTCCAATTTTGCTTTCGTGAATTTCATTCAATTTTAGATTTACTTGTATATTGTATAAACAAGTATGGTAAACCGAGTATATTTATAACCCGCGTTCGTTAATTCATGTTTACCCATATTTTCCTTCGTTGAATTGATGTTTATATATTAATATATTAATATTATAATAATTATAATAATTATATATTAATATTATAATAATAAACAGAAAATATAAGTATAGAGATACCGAAACACATTATGCTTTAGTTTCTATTAATACCTCGAAAATAAATTTAACGAACATTCTGTTTTCGATGCTGCATCCATTCCTCGTTAAAATCGTTTACGTCGTTGCTTAAAAAATGTATTTTTCGGCTCGCCAATTTGCCGCTCGCGAAGAACAAGCCTTTTGCTCGTTTGACCATGTTTGCCGGAACATTTTCTTCTACGGCAGGTTGCCATGCGATTATGCTCTTTAAAGGTAGTTCGAGGTAAAACGGGTTATTCTAAGAGGTCGAACAAATCATAATTCACGTTCGATCGGTCAATCGTTGCGCAACTGCGTCTGACGGGTCGAGAACCTCTTTCACTTGACGGGTCTTCGTGTCATTATTTCCTTACAACATAAAAAGCAACTGGGATGTTGTCACGCGAGAAACGCGTTCATATGACGGACGAGGAAAAGGTTAATGTTATTAACATTTTGCGAGAGCGTGCAAGTATCGACAGGCCGAACAGAGTCCCAGGAAATGTATTCTTGCGGAATTCCTACTGGACGATCTAGAGGGAGATATTAGTCATTACCTATAAATTATACTTATAAAGGCAATTATTGAGCATTATTAAGCATTGCCAACTATTAATTGCCTGTAAAGGCAATTCGCAAAAGAATAAAACAAACATCGATTCGCTCTAGAAGTACCTTATGTATTTAAAATACTGGAACGTGTATTTTACTCTTTTATACTACACAATATAAAAATATAAAAGTGATCAAGTATTAGCTTCCCTAGCAAAGCGAAGGATGCGGAATCGTGCGACAGAAATTAATGTGACAGCATGAAAAGTTTGAAGTTTGAAGTTTCAAGTTTGAATATAGACGTCGGACTGTCGCAGACGAATACTCGATCGGACTCTCAACGACTTGGTGGGCCAACATTTCGCCGTCTCTGAAACTAATAAATCGCGCGAACGCAAGGCTGACTGGTGAAATACGGTGCAGAAAAATAAAATACGAAAGTTCATAACACTACGAAATTTGCAAGCGATCATTGGCGAATAAAAAGTGTCGATAAATCCCTGTGGGTTTCATCAAGTTACACGCACTCGATGCTTTGAATATTAATGCATACCTATGTGTCCGCCGCGTGGGTGCGAAAAAATTTTATTGCGCCACCTGTGCTACCAGATCGGACCAAAATGTAGCATACTCCTTCAACACCGTGCCGCTGAAACAGAAAAACATCACGATAAATAAATAAACATACTTCACTCGAACCACGATCTTTTTTGATCGAGCACCAAATGGCGATTTTTAATTTTAGGCACATAAAAGTAAAATTTCCTAGTAAAATACACGTAACGTATATATCATGAGAATAAATCCCAAAATATCCTGATGCCAAAAACGAGATATGGAGTTTTTCAAGTCCATCTAAAATACACTCCCAATTCTGTTGGCTGTGCGCTGCTATTCCATCCACGTCGCGGAATGTTCTTTTTTCGACCGAAACGAGGTTTAATATGTGCTTCGAAGCTGGAGGTGAAACAAGTTGGCCGGTGCCTTTCAGTCCAGCAGATAAACTTTCTAACCCATAATGTTCACTGGAAATTCGCTAGGTTATTAACGTAGTCGTACGTTGCGGACACTCATGTCGCAAAGCCAAATTATTACCAATTCTAAGGCAGATACATATAGCGCCATTCCTTATTTCGCGCGGTGTCAACAATCAAATAACTTGTTGCGGAAAAATGTTGAATATCTACTTTGTTTTCCTCTTTCATTGCAATAAAAATATAAATTTACGGAAGAATTAATTTGGTAATTATTTCTTTAACTGACCATTTCGTCTATTGCTTACAAATATAATGTTACGTATGACTACTTTTGTGCCTTTATAGCTATAATCCGTATAATACCATACATCTTTTCGCAAGTGACCATCGTGTGCCATTGATCCGTCTATCCTTCTATCGAGTATTATATCCGCGCGCAGCGAGTAATTTCAGGAAATACAGCTATGAGAAGACGTAATTACGACGTTGCATTGACCCCGTTATTCATCACGTACAGGTATGTTAATCAGACGTCTGTCATGGCCATGCTATTTATCGCACAAGTATGAGTTACGATAATTGCCAGGAAATTATCGAAAGGGAAGTTGCTCGTTGCAGGTACGGAAAAATTGGAGAATAATAGTGGAAACCGTTTGAACAATGGTCTGTTAGAATTGAATTTGAATAACGCATGCCTAATTAAGAGGATCTTTGATTCAAGCACAGAGATATATACAAGGAACATACACTGCTGAATATTCACCATTATGAAACATGAAAAAAAAATTCACAGATAACTAAATATATGTACAAAAATAAATTATAAATATAAAATAAACACACAGGTTTTGTACGTTTCGCCTGCTAAATGAAGTATGATTAAAATTACTTGTCGACGTAAATTCTATCTTCTATAACAGGAATAAAATTAAGGAAAAACGTAAGCCCTAAATTCCCTGAAATATTTAGCAATTAATCTCCAAATCTCACACAAAATCGTGTAAAGGGCTGGCCACGCGTTGGTATAAAATAAATGAAAATTTGATGCAAACCATAGAGGAGGCGTGAACGATGACACGCCACTTTCTCATTTGCAAATGTGATTTTCTGACTCGCAAGCTCAGCGATAACCGGCAATGCAGATTTCAAGCAGCCCTAATTTCTGTCTGCTTCCGACGGTCGTTTGCTACTACTCGTGAGTCAGCC
Organism: Ampulex compressa; assembly: GCA_038496175.1. NCBI lineage: Eukaryota > Metazoa > Arthropoda > Insecta > Hymenoptera > Ampulicidae > Ampulex > Ampulex compressa. The sequence goes on from JBCFXI010000549.1 coordinate 3,718, forward strand.
ATTTAACGTACCGTAACTACTGACAAGCACTCTCTACGAAAATACTACTGCGTTGTAATGCTCGCACACTTGCGCCAGGAAATTTCACACCAGAAAACTGGGACGGAGCCGAAGCCGACAATTTTCCTGCCTTTCTTCTTCCGGCCAGCTCGCAACCTTATGGGTCTCACTAGGTTACGGCGTCTGGCTTCGATCGAACAATCCGGATTTTCTGGATCCAGCCTCGTAACTTTTGCCGCATTACTCGCTCTCCATAAATAAAGAAGCGGGCTACGCGACAAGCTTATTTAGAGGTCACTGTGTATGGATGAATACGAATTTTGACTATATTCCCCGATGCTTACTTTCATCATTTCTGAGTAATTCTTTATTCGACGGAAGAAGGATTTAAAATTCGATAAGAAAGCTCAGAAGACGTTGTTGGATAATGTGAGACCGATATCGAATAATATTATGTGGTATTGATCACAATAATAGGCACATATGCCACAAAACAAGAAGATTATCGACGAGTTTATCGTATTTGAATATTCTGGAAACGCCCGGCGGACGAATTTACGTTCGAGAATTTTCGTGAGTACGTTTTTCTTAATATACACGTCTTTATGGCGGCTGGCGCGGTTCGTAAACGTCGCAAGATCATTTGGCAGCGTGGCCATAAGTATCAATAAAGCTAATTATGTTGACTCAAACTACCATAGAGATAGGCTAAACAGGCTCGTTTCTAAGCGAAGAGCCAGAGGCGTGACCCTGCTCGCCCCCTTTCAGGGTGCGGTTTATGCGATTGTTGCTTCCACATGGGCACATCGGGTTTTATCCCCTGTACACTCCGCAATTCTCCAAGCGCCAACACTCGAATATACACGAATAATCCCATTTCCATAATCATTCCTTCCTACGTTCCTTCAACCACCCCCAAAAACCGAAAAAGAATGTCAACTACCAAATTGTTTATTTTCACTAGTTATCACCTATTAAATAAAATGTTACTTTAAAAAAAAATATTCCAACCGCCATCAGGAGTGAATATTTGTCCTAATTTAATAAAAGAATAGTTTACGTAGCGACAATTCTACATTTTCTACACTATTACACACTAATCATACATTTAGATAATTTCTACACTGATTACACATTCCTTAAACGAATTTAGCCCGAGCCATGTGAGCGAATAGACAAAAAAAATCCCCTAAACCGCCAACTACCGGTACATTCACCTTGGATGTCCATTTCAAAATGGATGCAAGAGTTTGGCGTCGTAGTCGCGCGCGAATAAAGGAAACGCCCAGAGATGGAAAATCTCCATAAGGAAGCTCCCGAATGGCCCCCGGGAAACTCCGCGAAAGTTTGAGGGGCCGCGGGGCGTATCGAGGGGAGGGGGGGGGGGCGACATTTTAACGGAGAGCGGAGATCGTTGCACTCACGTGAAGTAAACGTGACCGCGCGCATTCGGCGGTGCATTCCAGATAAGGGTCGCCTGCTGCTTTTCACGTGGATCGGCGTGTGTTACGGCGCTGCACTCCGGATGCGTGTTCGTGTTCGGAGTTTGCGCCCAGGAGCCAATCCAGGAGTCCGTATTGGCGTCACGTGCTTGGAGGAAAAATCCCTTGAACGACGAGCCGGCTATGGTAACTGAAAAATGAACCGAACGCGACTCAGTGCGGCCGAAATCGTTCGCGGTGAAAAAATCTTAGAGCCCCGAGGGGAATAACAAGCGAGGCGCCTTACTGGGGCTTGCTAAGGGAGAAGGAGGGAAATAGAAACAGTAATAAGTAAACGCTTCGTTTACCATTACGGTGGAAAATTACGTCGTCTACTTGCTCGATCTTGTAACTTTATAATAAACTTATAACCATTTTTTAAATATTTCAATGCTCTAGTCAGAGTTTAGCTTTTTATGTAATCTCATGGATTTGGAGAAAAAGTTTCTTGTATTTTTCCTTGTACCTTTTTGCTTTCTTTGATTTGAGATCGGTTCGGTTCGGTTTCTTTTTGGTTTGCAATGGTTCAGGAATGTGGAAGGAAATGATAGTGGACTTAAAGGGAGACACGTTGACGTAACGTTGCCACGATGTTATCGTAATTTATAGGGTATTCGTGCAAAGTCGGCAGGATTGGTTGTGGGAGATATAGGTAGTCAGAAATATACTTAGCAATTAGAAATAAATACTGCCGTACTAACTTATTCACTAGGACTGGGAAGGCCTGGCGAGTCAGGGAGTTTTGCTTTGGACGAAACAGGGGCACGCGATATGAATCATTCAGAGTACGCGAGGTGTTAAGCAAGAGCGGGCTGCGGCTCTCGCGGTGCTCGGCCGAAAAGATCCGTACAAAGTTTGTCGAACTTCTCGACGTGAGAAAAGGTAAACTCCGTGGGGCGTAATAAATGTTGCCGCTTTAGGGCCAGGGAAAAAGAATGCAACGCGTTTAAAAGAGCACTCGCGAGACACGGCATGGGGATTACGATTGCTCGTGCTCGCGTGTACGAGGCGGTCACGTTACGAGAAAAGGCGTCTTCCTGGATTTCGAAAAATATTAAGCCACGATGTTAGAATTACGCGGTCACGAAATTCAACCAGTCGATAGAAATGTATGATTTGGCATTATTTCGGATTTTAACCCTCAAATTCCCGACTCTGCTTCAAAACAGACCATGCTTAATCGCATGTAAGGTTACATTAAAATATTGTTTTTTTTTTTTGCTGTAACTCTCCAGGTTCGCCTCAAGACGGATATACTTTTAGCATTTAAATACAGATTTATTATCAGCGGTCTTCAATTATATGAGGAAAATTTTTATGCGACAATACAAAATTTCAATATTAGAGGGTGAGCACCTTAAGGGTGTAGAGAAAATTTTTTTTTCGCCCAGGACAGCAAAAGTCTTATAGAATTTATGAGCTGAGCCATTCATTGATATCGCGCCGAGTGGAGCAGCCAATGAGGCGTTAACGCTATGCCACGCCATGCTTAACGCGTTAAGTTGCGCATTTGATTTTCGTAGTGCGGTTACGCTTTGTTCTCAGGGCGAATAAAGCAAAGGACGACGAACAGAGGTACGGATGCGCATGGGAAAGGCGCAGAAATTCGTAGAAATGGGCAAAAGCGTATCGGCTCTTTTTGTAGCGCTGCACGCTTTTTCTGATTCCGAAAAATTTGTACGACTGCAAGGTACTCGCGTACCTCGATATTCCAGGCGAATGGAGCGGAAGCCCCGGGGAATATTCGCTCCGGGAGAAAATCGCGGATGCGAGTATGTCGTCGTGCATTTGCGGAAATGTCGAGCATTGTGCTTTGTGCGTATTATGCGCGCCGTCCAAAAATCCTCTGGCACGTAACGCTTCTTATCTAAGGGCGTTTCTCAAGATCGATTACGTGGCGCGCCAATACGAGCGTTTCGAAAGAAACCAAATCACCAACGTTTCTCGACTCGCACTACTTTTTTGACTTTGGTCCAGTCGAAAGCCTACTTAATTTCATCTTTGTATAATAAATAAATTTTCTCGAAGTATTCTGAGCAGTCTTGAACGTTTTTCATAATTTCGATGGAGTATTTCAACGATTAAGAGGAATTGAATTACCTACGTTGTTTGATTCAGCTTTTATTTCACAGGCATAAATAGCACGATTAGATATGTCGAGATAGTGATCGGTGGTTTCAGCGTTAACGAGCCCCTCTTTTTCGCGGGCGATACTCGAGAAATTTATGTTCGACCCTGCTAATGTGGCTTTATTAAATTCCAACCTACTTCCGGCGAGTGTTTCGAAAATAAAAGAAAAAAATCCCGTAAGTTGCGACCGCGTGACTGGCAAGCATTTCGCTTGGCTTCGTTAGATTTCCAGTGGAATTTCGTAGGTTTTTTGGATCGCCTAGCCAAGCGAAGGAAGTCTTTAACAAGCTTGTCCTCGCCAACGTGTGGACAAGTTTCTTCCTTTTTTTTCCTTGTGATATTTAGTTTATTACCCGCGAAAAAAAGTATGAAGAACAAATGTCTCTTTGTACAGTGACTCAGAAATTTATTTACACGAGGATGGTTATTTACTCACTTGAAATACGATATTATATTTGTTGAACTAACGTCACAATACGTTTGTCATTGCACCAATGGAACGATCGCATTTTAATGAGGTAGAATACTGCTTTCTTCAAGTTATAATATCCTTTTTAAATTTATACTTTATCGGCTTCATATTATGCAATGGAAGTTTATGTCGTAATATGACGAACTATCATGAACATAATAGTCTACTTATGTAATCAGGTTTTTTTACCTGCTGCGGAATTAATAGCACCACAAGTATTAAGAGAATAATCAAAAGGAAAGGAATTTAAATACTAGAATTGAATAACGATTATCATTTATAAACTCGTCTAAGTTTCTTTCAAGGTCCCAAGGTTTCTTCTAGTCAAATCGAAGGCAAGAACCTCGAAATGTGTGCAAAAAAAGTAAAATAGAATTTCATAAAATATAAAACAAATATTAGATCAAAGAACACGCAGAAAAAAATAAACAATTGTCTGCTTGAATGATACACGCGAACGAACTAATGATGCATGGTTTATCTTCTTCGCAATATTACACTTAACATTTGCGCGGTTTTGCACAATTTTGTACTCCTTTAGGAATCTAGTCTTTCGTCCGGCACAGGTTTAGTATTTTGCTTTTACCTTGGCCGACTGTACCTTCGTAAAAGCCAACCGAGTACGTTATCCAATAATCGATTATGTAATTTCGATCCGCCTCTGATTGTGCCGCACCGACTTTCAAATCGTCGGATAAATGACATCCGACCATGGGGATAACCAGATGATAATTAATTGTTATCGATACTCAATTACCCGATGTTAATTAAGTAGCGCAATATTCGTGTAATAATTAACGCAACGGTCTCGTTATTGTTATGTTGAAAATTAATATCGCGAAATGCATGTGACAACGAGGCACCGCGTGCATTTCACGATATTCACTCCGAGAATAATTATAAATCAAATAATTAGAACACACGATTTCCAAATTAACCGCCACTCCCCCTTTTCAAATGTTTCCTATACACTTCCGGCTCGTGTCCTTCACGGCGTTTGGAACTTCGTAGGTTTGGACTTTATACGTAATTTCGCGCAATTTCCCAAGCAAAACGACGCACTCCTGTGGAAATTAAAACGTGCTCGAAAAAGGCGTTTTGCATATAAATGGGGCCACCATCGGCTGGCGGTGTGATAGGACAGAAGTTTCGCACCGAAGGTAAATCCGTAGGGTGGAATTGCGTTAACGTGGCAACAAATTGGAAGCTGATTCCCGTTCGCTAATTTCGTTACTCTGTCGAACGCGTATACAGGGCTGAATCCCTCTTCTTTTTTTTCCTTCAGCATTTCGGTCGGACCATTATTCCAACGATTGGCCATGCAAAGTCGGATCGGCCGGCCGTAGCGTGCACCATTGTTAATGCTTGGACACGTTTCGAATTCTACGATATTCTACGATATCCTGATTGCACCGATTGTTACGATTCGAGGCGAATATTCCTCAGCGGTTTTGAACCGTCGATCATCTCGAAGGAGATATAACGCATTTTATTTTATATCAGAGAGAGATTTTATTTCACAACAAAAAACCCGGCGTATTTTCGTTATAAAGCGATTAATGAAACGTCCTACAGTGCATCCCACGCGGTTTAAGCCGTTCGTTCTATACGAATTTCCGTTTAACACGTTCCGCACCGCGTAGAGGATATACGCTCCACTCTAAACTTTTCAGGCTATTTAGAATTTACCTTGTAAAACGGCGAAATAAAAAAGGTATCGTTTCTCACTAATTATAAAAATTGTAAGACAAAGGAAGGAATGCAAGGAAATTTTAAGAGCGTCGCGAGATGCACACTGCATGGCTCGAAGAAAAACAAAAAATAAGTCCTAAAGTAAAATCGGAATGTGTTAATGAACGAATTATGAATTTAACCCTTTCCAGCCCAAACTATTATTTATTAATAATAAAATTAAATTGTGAAGAATTACAATTCGGAGATACTCGATTAGTAGAAACAAATTATAATGGAGAGGAAAGGATTAAGGAATTATTCGTGTGAGAATGTAAAGTATTTCAGCAAGACCGGAATATCTTCGACGTGAGAGAAACGAATGAATCTACGCGTTAGCATAAGCAACTTCGACAAGTCGGCTGTAAGATTTCGAAATAAGAAAGTTGCCCCGCGTCTCGAGAAATTCACGTAGCCGTCCTAAGAAAGAATTCGCAGAGCGTACCAGTTATCTGAGAGCCAGGTCCGTACTGGGAAGACGAAGCCACCAGTGTATAAGGGCTGGTGGCCAAGGGTTGTGTTCGGGCCTGTCCGTGGTAAGGTTGATTAGGCCGTGGCTTGACGCAAGCATCCACCGGTGCCCCATCGGGAAAGCCTAGCACGAGAATGGAAGATGACAGCACGACGAACGTGCCGATCGCAACGTGCTTTGTGAAACTCATCTTCCCCTATTATTGCCTCGAGCTCTTGCGCCTTATTCTGTCGAACATCAGAATTATCCTGAATTTATCGATGGCGCTGCGTTGGATTCCGCGACGTAAGTCTCGAGGAAATTCAATTATTTCGAGGTTTATGACGGACACTTGAGAAAAATCCTCGATGCTGCGTCGTTTGAAAGCTACTCGATTAATCCGTGGCCGTTATTGTTCTATTTTATACGTTGTTCGAGCTGCGAGGATTTTTTACGCGTTTGATTTATCTTTATCGACCACCGGGTAGGTCGCTTTATGAAAACATTCTCAATGATCGCACTTACTTCGAGAGACTTCGATATATTTCGGAGGCTCGCGGGGAGTTTGAGAATTTCTGTCCTGCTGACAGAGCAGCTTGAAAGAAACTGCGGTGTCCGATCTCTCGCGAGTGAGTCAAATGTTGGCGGGATCCCACCATTGAATCATAAATGGTGGTCTCAATTCACTTTTGCTAATTGTCACTTTCACTCGATCCCTTCGTCGATGTTATAACCGGCGTGCGTGGTCTCGTCTTGTTGGCCGCTAGCGCGGGATCTAAGAATGCCGTTCCATTCGTTACCTGCACTATTGTCGCGTCGAGAAATTGCGATATACGAACTTGCAACTGAATTTACAACGTCGTACGTCAATTTCGAAATCTTGATTAACCGTACTTAGCGCGAGAGTAAGTCCAATGCGAAGAACATTATGCTCTCCATGATTTCGTATTACATGTACGGTCTTCTAGATGAAACCTTAACTCGCTAGAAATGTCAATGTTGAGTTTTAACGCTAAAAAGCTTTTGGTTATTCACATCGGTATTAAACTGCTGTGCGAAGGAGACATAGTCGCCAAGCCACGACGAATGTCTTATTTTCTTGACCTATATTTACCACGTGACTTATTAAGAAAGCTTTGTATTACAATAAGGTAAAACGTGTTTCGCGAAAGGGATAACCTCTATATCTGAAAGTTCACTTTGTGATACAGGGTTCTGAATAAAACATAGCATACCGCGGTAGGTTGCTTTACGATATCCCATGCCGTCGCAGAGCAAGGATTATGTGTACAATTTGATAACTTTGCAACACCATTCCAGCCGTGACGCGTGTGTAATTTATCGAGGAGATAGTTTGCAGAAATTCTAACTACGTTCTCCCATACTGTTACCGCCGAACCAACGTATATTCCGTATCGTTACCTACAGACTGGAATGTCCATGCGCACCTACTTTTCCAGAGCCAAAAAGAAAACGGGCGTCGAGCACAATACGCATAAGCATTGATTTCACACGATTTCTGAGGCGTAACGCAGGAAAATTAAAACACGCAAATCACAGGCTATCCGCGAATCTGGCTGTATCATTTTTTAACGTAATACGCCCTCGTAACATAATCGTAACTCCCGATCGATACGCCCCTCGCCATTCTGCTAATGAATAAATCTGAATTCGACAATTACGCGCGATTTGTAGTCATTGCGGCAAGCCCCACGTTCGATAAATCGCGCCATTGGGAGAATGTGCCACCTGAAACATTCCACCCTGTATACATTCATTGCACTGGTCTACAAGAAAATTAAAGTTGTCTCTGTCCTTTATGGAAATAGTCAATTCCAACCAAATTGAGGTAGAAGAAGAAGAATATCGGACCAGAATCTTTTTATTAACTCCGAGACAGAAGAACGGATACGTTCTCTAAGCACAAGGGACATTTGTGTAAACAAAATGGCTTCTCTTTCTCTCAAAATGGCTTCACTTCCCTCTATCATAAAACGAATCCCTGTTTTTAGAGGGAATGAGAGTTAAGTAAACATTTTAAAAGTGATATTTGTTTATTTCTCGTCAAATTGAATAGGAATTAGCTATTCTTAACTCAAATAGATTTTGACTGTAGACCAGTGTTATTAGTGGTCCAATGGTTACACTGGCGTAATGTAAAATTCGCGAATATTGCTAACGTCAACTATTTCTAGCTGCCGCGGCATACGCAGGTGCATTTCTCGAAGCACGGTGAGATCCTTTCACCGCCGACCGTTGAATGTCATGCACACCGAGATTTACATTTGCATAAACTGCCGATTACATCAACTTCGTACTCTAACATTGACCTTTATTATTATATCCCCGTTGTAAGAGGCAGTGTGCGTCTGTAGAGAAGCGCGTGAAAAAAGATGCGATCCGGCCTTCATTACTTTAATGACGCGCCATTTTTTTCTTCGCAGCGAATAATGGAGAACATTCTGAAAGCAATTGACCAAAGACGCGTTCTAAAACCAATCAACTAAAACCATCCGCTATGGGGAATGGCGGAAAATGCGACGAGCGAGGTGAATTTCGAGGTATTGGGAAACAAGGCTGGTGCGTGCACGGTTTATCGATGGCGCGAAGTAGAACGATATTCCGCGAAAGCATTAGTACTTTTTTTCCTAATAAAGCGCAATTGCGGCAAAATTGCAGCAACCTTACGTGACCTTATCGCCTCATCGTTTAATCGATTGCAACCGCAGACTATTATTAATGCATTACGCTCTGCGGAGAAGAAATTCGACGGACGTTCGAATTTATCGAAAAACTCGCTCGCAGAATTGAGAATGTTGAATTTCCCCATTTTTTCCTTCGCAACGTTTTCCTGCGAGTGTCGCGTTGTTTAAAGCGGGCGGTGCATTTTTTTGACGAGTTCTGGCAGGGCGGCTTAGTCACCGGCAATTTTTCAGCGCACACACCCAGATTGTAATGCATTAAAAGCACGATAGAACAAGACAGAATGTCGTGCCTCCCGTATTTCTCGCCTCCCTTCCTCGTTTTTGTCCGACCGCTTCGCCCTATTGCAATTTTCGTCGTGGCAGTTCGTACTTTGCGAAACGCCGCGGAATTATTGCCTTTCGTATACACGGAAAGTGGCTGACAGGCAAATAACAAATATCCATCTGAGGTACTCAACTCGTCGCAGGAGGGCTACGCTGATCAGGACGAGCCGACGAGTAACACGGCATTAGGAATTATTTCCAGTAAAACACGCATCGGTAGACAATCGAATGGAGTATCTAGCCTCTAATAATATGTCACATCGTACGATGTTGCACACGATCTATTTATACTCGAAATATAAAAAGTACCGCGGAAATCGTGGCGCAAGTATCGATAAGCGCTATAAGCGGCGACTAGCCTAGAACAACACATATCGAACCTTTATTTAAATATAGTGCCGCCTCACAGCCCGAATAGGATCTCCCAACGTGAATTTCGATGGACGTCGTGTAACTATGATGGCGCAAATCTCGATGCTGACATCGAACCGCGGGCCAGAAGTGAAACATTTCGAATGAATTTTAGCGTTAATTCCAGATACGAGGGATCAAAGAGCCAGCGCCGACATGCGTGACAACCGATTGTTTTGCGTGCCCGCCTTTCTTATCCGCCAAATCGGCATTACGGAAAGAAGGGTGGTGCACGCATATCGTTCTACACACGTTCGGATACACAGCAACGTACAGCGTATGGCCAATGTAACTTTTCACGCTGTGTTATTGATTTTCCACGGCCTTTTCAGGACAAACGGCGCACCGCCGTGGAAATATCCGCGGGAGCTGCGAATCTCGATAGTAAAAGCGGCGTACACGTCGCCTGGAATTACCGCTGTTTTAATGGCCAACTTTATTGGTCTACCAGAATCATATTAGGGATAAAGAATTCCACGTAAGAAAAAAAAATGATAATAAATTTCGCAAAAAGTCGTTGAAGAAAAAACTTGACAGGGAGCGCGGTCTGCGAAGACCTATTGAAAAGAGACATTGTTTGGAGCTTTATGAAGAAAGCTTTGGAAGCTTAGAATTACATGGGTATTATTTTGCAATCGATAAGTTCGGATGTACGTAGTTTTATTTTCTCAAATCCGTATAATAAGCGAAATATAAGGTAGAAAGAAGAGAATACGAATAATGCTTACTTTTATCATTTTTCGGGGCAGCATTCCTGTGTGGTCGCACGATGCTTTCTTTATGTCTATAATTAAAAGAGTGCCACGAATGCTCATTGGAAAAAAAATATTATTCTACGTTTGGTATGTTTATTGTCATAGACGTAAGAGGATATGCACAGGCTTCCATCGAGTTAACGGTCTATCACGGTATGAGCGCTCCCACATTTATCTATAATCGGTACCTGTCAAGTGTCCATTTGTTCATTCCAATTAATGAATCGTATTTACATCACTACAGTTCGCTATTGAATATGTACATATTTAAATATAGTATATTTCTATGGTAGAGTACAAGGAGCCTTAAACGATTCTATACAGAATAGTGCTACCGGTGAAGGAGGTCCTTGCTGAAATTATTACTGAAACTAACATTAACTTCAATTTCCACTATTTTAATTTTGGTTTGCAGACACATCGCGGAATGAAAATATCAAATGTATTGTTAATGTAAAATGTTTAAAATCAGTACCACATTCAGTTTTTCCATATTAAAGAGAATGATTATTTCTTATCATTCAAGCAACAAAAGATAATGTTCTGTTAATCTGGTACAAAGAAATATGACAAAAAAAATGTACTATTATAATTTTCGCTCGTAAAACCACAGTAGCCTCTAATGCGTTTGTGAAAAATTGAAGGCGAAATAATTCCGTCCGTCTTCCTTTGTCCAATGGAAACTCGAAATACTTCCTTCTTTGTTTATTTGTTGGTTCTATATATTTTTAATCTTCTGCAGTATTATATATTCATATCTTTTTCGCTTCCTATTTCTTATGTTCATATTATTTACCTCTGCTGGTTATTATATATTTTTAAACTTATATCTAATTTTTTACATGTTTATATTTACCTCAATACATAGTTCTACAGTTCTCGTTTTTATCTGAAGTACTCCTGCATTAAGTACCAACCAAAAAGCAAAGAAAGACGATTAACATATTAAGATTAAGTAAATATAGAAAACTGTGGAGAATGGGATTTTCAAGTCTGCTTAAAAATCTTTAAATGCAAGCAACTTAATATTTTTTTTTCTACTGATTGCTTTTTGTTTATGTTAATCGATAGTGTAGCATCCAGTCAAGAATTATTAGGATCAGTGGCACAGATTGTTTAACAGTCGCATCTGGATTATTCAACTCACAATATTCCCTAAAAAATGAATTACCCAGAATGTTAATTAAAATTATAAATACATAAAAATCTCATATTTTCCTTGTAAATCCAGGTCCCTATTTGTTTCCTACATATGTCAGGCAATAAACATTTCGTATCAAACATACAAATGCACGTGTCTTACATTCAAAGTGTAATCAGAAACACGTCGATTTAAAAATTACGTAGCGTATGTAGCACACTCGCTCGTTATAATGTATAAAATAACACACAGTCATAAATACGTCGTTATCCGCAGCGCTGCACACATAAATACAATCAAGCATACATAAGGGGAATGGTTCAATCGGTCTTAGTCGATGACAAAGAATATTTTTCATTTTCGATAACTTCGATCGCACATGGCCGTGGAAACCAGCCACGTACACGTTTACCAGACGTTTCGTTCGTACCATCATTTTCCCTTTCTCCAAATAACCAGTATCTGAAAGAATCATTTAATCCGTTTTATCTTAGGTGGCCAAATATACCAATGGAACATTATAGAAAAAATAATCGCTTATAAATAACAGTTAGTATTAAGAATACCCCAAAGAAATGAAGTACATCTTATCTAAAATAAGATAACCGATAAGCCATCAATTGTGATAACATTAAAGATATATTATGAATGAAATAATACATACTTTCTCCAACGTGTCACGACCACAATGTCACCAATGCTTAATTTGATACGCGGTTCATCCGTGCATGGCGGGTGACAAAGCACTGCCCACCCATGTCTAACTGGTACCCATGAGCCAGTTGCCATCTCGATCACCCTGTATCTTCTGGCCCTTTTTCGTTTATCCATTTTCTGAGCCAATTGCTCCCTCTGAATGGAGATCAATGGATAATTTATATTACTGCGCCTATTTTGCATTCTGTATACTACAAATTACCGTTAGTGTGTACTGATCGCAGCCTTCGATGATAGGCCATGTAATACCATCCCCCACTGGCGTACAATCCCACGTGAGAACTTGTTTCATGTTAAAAAGCCATCCTTTTGAGTAGGGATGGACAAATTTATCTCGTGTTCCATACCTTCTGTAGTGAGCCTTTTCCAGTATCCAATCCTCTATTTCTGTTCTATTTTTAATAATGGCTAGCATCTGAGAAACGTTATATCAGAGTTTATATTTAATAATACAGTTTCAACGTAATCTGGATTTATTCCAGCAAACATTTCATGTTCACCTGAAAGTAAAATAGCATTCCCACTGCCAGGACAACACCGATCGACAAACCAATAGTGAATATGACTACTATTAGAGTGAAGACAGAGGGTGGTGGAAATGGCAATGGTTTTAGGGACAAGACGGTTGTTATCCAAGAGATCAGTATAATGGTCGATACACAACATCCACCAACGGCACTTGCTAAAAATGCAGCGAAATGACCATGATTATAATGACCTACACAGTTATTGATCCATGGGCAGTGATGGTCCATTTTCATTACACAGCGACCACCTACAGAAAAAACTAATTTACTGCTTGGACTTCACTTACATACATAAGAAAAGCATGAGACATATTCTTCATACTCTTACACTTTCTACAATGGTGTGATCTGGGTGCTTTATATCCCTCGCACACTGTACAATATTGCAAAAACTGAGTATCCGTAGCCTTTTCCTAGAAATAAACAAATATTAATCCAACATCTATCACAGTTTAGTTTTTCAAAAGTCAGTGCGCTCATACCGGCATCCATTTCAGTGGCAGAAATCCAGGCCCCTCAAAAATAGTACTAATGAAATGAAAGAGAGTCGATCCACTGAGGCAGAAGAACAAAAAGAAATTAGCTGCAGCCAAAAAACTCTCCTGCGGCGACCACCATTGTCTACTACAGTGTATCGTCATTAGAGTAATTATTTTGATGATCCCTGAAATAACAGAAAATTATGAAGCACAGATTTCAACCAATGAGTTCGAAAAAATAACCGGCCGTAGTGATACAAAATTCCACAATCGTCAACAATAACGATTTTGTCTCAAAACGACACCAATTCTGACAGCTAGTACCCCAAGTAAAAAATCTGACTAATCATCATGAACATTCTTTCAAACGTAGCGCCGATGTATACATGGAAAACAAAATCACCGCTGCTCCCCTAAAGTCCTCCCTATCCACTACTTAGCATTTTACGTTCCTGCCCCTGGATCACAGAACGAAGCGCAATGTCATGCACGACGTCGTCTGCCAGGAGTTTTCGAGGAGGTACCCGAAAATCCGCGCAACAACCTGAACCTACCCAGTGCGGTGAGGGGTCCTAAGTGGCATATTTTCCTCAGCGGGCCAATACACATGCTGTCACCATAGAGGCCCCGATAAAGGACGCCCGTATCCGCCGAGGATCTTTCCGGATACCCATGCAAACGCTGCTGCGAACGAACGCGGCTCGAGATCTTACAAGCTCGTCCCTGCGAGGGAGTTTGTTGCAATAACGCATCCCGTTCCAATCGACACGCCTCTCTGTTGGCACCAGTGACCGTCAGCCTCCACCTCCGTCAAAATCATGATATTACGCGTCCGTATCTGAAAAACGACATCGATAGTCCTTACCGGCTGCGACAAACTATGCGCTAAGAGATCTAATGGAAAAAGTATATCGTTACTCGTGGAGAAACACGCTCGCACGATCGCTGGTATCGATCGTTTGTTTGCTCACTTGACATCTAGTCGTCGATCGGATTTCAAGGGTAGGTTTTGAATCCCTAAGTATAGCCGCGTATGGAGAAATGCGGAGGTAATAGATGGGATTCGAATCCGGCTCTTCCACGTGGAAATCCGAATTTACGTTCGTTACGGCACTGTAACCCGTTGTTGTGTCGGTGACCGAAATATTACAACGTCACGTACGATATACGGTACCATAGTCAAAGGACGATTAACCTATAAGACGGTATTTTATTTTTGTCCTAACGTCATCGGTGGATACTTTGTATTTGCAACGATGACGGTAAATATCCGGTGATTTTTACTTCAGAGTTTTTCGTTGAGGATGGATTATTTGTCTCTGAGCATTTATCTTCCCGCTGTATGGTAAAACTCTGTTTCGTATAAGAGATTAATGTAAGATATGTGAGAGGTAATGCGAACATAAGTTTGATCAAATTTTGCAGATACAAGAATTAGAAATTATAAAACCGTTAGGCCCCAAGCCTCGACCACCTATACACAAAATGCAAGACGTACAGGATAGTAGTTGTAATTCTTCTTTACAAAATAGTTCATATAATTCACCTACCTGTTATGCAAAAAGTGGTCGTAAATATGAAAGGAACGAACGTACACATAGTTCTGATTGCGAGGTTTCCAGCGATGATACGGACAAAGAGTTCTCAGAAACGTACAATTCATACAGATCTACTTTATCAGATAACTCCAGAACCAGCAAAGATTCTGTTCAGCATCGGACGAATCGCACTCAACGCCAACCTACGTATACTCCAACTTCATCTACTTCGAAAACTATAAGCCAAAGAAAGAAACAATCATGTAAAGAACAAAAAAGAAGTAATTGGATCTATGCCATTATTTTGCTAGTTTTACCACTTTTCTTATGGTGGATTAATATGCCATCTTCTACTGGCCTTCAGAATAAAACTGCAAACAAAGAAAAAATGGAAGAGAAGAGAGAATCGAACAATAACTTGGACAGATTGATGGAAAGTGTGCAGCTGAAATTTGAAAATCAAATATCTAATGCCTGGAATGACATTTTAGCTGGAATACACGAAGTATTAGATAATCCTAATAGACCTTCGATTATTATTTTCTTTGCAAATGAAACAAATACCATGAATTGCTTGGCAAAAGAAATTGGGCATGTGAGT
Source organism: Ampulex compressa (assembly GCA_038496175.1). Taxonomy (NCBI): domain Eukaryota; kingdom Metazoa; phylum Arthropoda; class Insecta; order Hymenoptera; family Ampulicidae; genus Ampulex; species Ampulex compressa. The sequence goes on from JBCFXI010000549.1 coordinate 19,181, forward strand.
GGTTTAGTCCTAGGTAGTGGCAGTTATTTAACATTAAATCCTAAGGATTTTGGAACAGATCCTGGTGAACTTATTGATAAATTAAAAATAGAAATTGATAAAAAAAAGGCTGTGGTACGTAAAGATCATACTAAAACATCTAGCCAAGCAAATTGTACATAAGTTATACATAATAATGTAAATTTTCCTTGTTGATCACTACAATATTTTTTAGGTGATACAAGATTTACTGAACATTAATGCAAATGCATTGAGGGCATTACATAATTTTTGTGATAGAGAAAATCCATTGGTCAAAAAGGCTGTTTATATAATTACTATGATGGTTGATGGATACCAGTCACCACAGAAACAGGTGGCCTTTATCGAAAAACAAATTACTAATAAATTTTCTAATAAAATTGATGAAGACGTTTTGTATCCTCTTGTAACTCGTATTACAGATGGAGCTGTAATAGAGGTACAATCTGAGCCACACATGAATAAATGCACTTTTGTTTGAGTTTTTTTTTTTTTACACCAAAGCACTTTTACATTGAAAACTCAGGACTTGGAAATATGAAGTTTTCTGTAAATAATTTATTACGAGTCCTGGCAATGGCTAATTGTTTACACAGCCATACTCCAAATGTAAAAAAATCTGTTAAGTCTAACGTAAATGTTATAAAATACTATACCACCTGTATTAATATATATTATAGATTATATAGTATTATTTTCTATAACGATTTCCTTTGAAGTATTTGGATTGCCATCACATAAAAGTTGATGATATTATTCAAATAACATTTTGTAAAAATATTTTTATATTCTTGCACGAATCGAATACTTAGGAAATTAAGTGTTTGTAGAAAAAATTAATCATAGAACAGATGTATTGCAATATATAACATAGTTCTCAGGAATTTTAAATATTTTTTTTCCTACTGAAAACGCATTATTTATATCCTGCTTTTCAGTGGTAGCACAAAGTCGACTTCTCTGTAACACGACAAAAAAAAGTTTCACACATCAATAAAACAAAAAACAAATATTTACTTACATGCAGACTCCTGGACAAATATAGATTTTTCGATATTATTATTCAACTTTATTTTGTTACGCCAAATGATGATACAGAAAACAAGAGTTTTAAGTGAATTACGCTAATGGTAATTCGATATTCATTTCTACAAATCTTCAAAAAATATAACAATGAGTTATATGCCTCTGGCACAATTTTCGTTACGTTTTTAAGTGACATGGTTATTTAGCTTCAAAATAAAATGTAATGAATAGGTTCACTTCATGCATGTGGCATTGTGTTATTTTTTTGTCACTGTGTAGCGTATCAGTCTGCAGTCCACGTGTTGTTACAAGTAACGCCGTGAAGCATATTAATTAAACCCATTGCCAATTTATATCATGCTGAATAGTTATCACATATAAGGTTAAATGTGCAGAAAAATAAGTTTCATTCTGTAATAAAGATGGTGAATAAAAAACAGAGTAACTTCCTCTGATAATTAAACAATAATAAAAACCCTTATAACAGATGTAACAAGTATAACTGAATATAGTTAGAGATTCGTATCTGCTTTTCATTTGTTTTTCTCTTAACAGTAACACCCTTAGTTTATTGGCAAAAGCGTAACACATTAACCATTAGATTTGTTTCATCATATTATACCTGACAAATCTTAAAAAGATTTATAAGCGACAAGCTCATATAACCCATTTTCCATCTTTTTTTGTACAGTAATTAGATGGTAAAATAGTTTCATAAATTTTATTTGGCAATAGCATGCATAACATAATAAAATTGCAATACCTCTCCAATATGCTTATATACTACTTATCAAGCATTTTATAAATTGGCAACAAGTACTCGTAGCGATGTACTTTACTAAAATAACGCATTAGCAAAGTTTCGGCTACCGAGTATATTATAATACAGTCGTTTTCTGTCGCAATAATTCAAGTCGGTAACTAAAAGTAGATAGTATATATAGAGTTTGTATAATATAGTATGGTATCGTCCAACCGAAATAATAAATACATTTTATACAGTCACAGACCTTTTATACAGAATGTCCAAAATCTAATGTGCTGTACAATTATTCCATCGCCAATCTCTATCGTTTGCATAAAAAGAAACGACATGATTGCCAATCTAAAGGATCAATCCTTGTGTATACTTCAATTCATTATATCGACATTTTGAATCTCAAAGGTAATTTTGTATTGCAGAATCAAGATCAGTTACAAATCTCTTTCACAATGGGGCTCTAGTTAACTTCCGTTGATGCACAAAATCATTTCCTCGCTGTGCTCGAATTCAAGCACATATTCCTTAAATCTTCTTCATGATTTGTAACGTGTTCCATTGGTTTATCGAAGGTATAATTCGGATACCAAATCGTTACTGTAACCCGGAAGCATTTTGAAGACAAATTTAATAAATAATAAGGACAGCGACCGTATGTAACTGTTGCTTCGCTTCTTAAGGGCACTCTGTATAGAATAGCCTTAAAATTACGAGATACGTATTTACAGTAAAAAAGTTTAATTGGTCATGTTCCTACCTAGAGTAGTAAGGATGTGAGTACCGCGTTGCGTAATGTTGTCCGTGTTGGCTACGTAGTCGCGTACTTCAGTCGTTTAGTGTCTTGCGAGTTGTGCAAGTTTTTTGTAATTCTGAGTCAGTCACACGTCAAAACGAGCTTTTTCTCGTCAAATTGTCTTGATCATTATTTCTGTACTTATAAATTTCTACTTAAGCACTAAAGTGTTTAATTCCGTTCTTGATAAACTGAACGTTTCCATACTAAATACGTGCATGTACGAGCTCATGAGTGACCTATCCAAATTATTTCAAAGCTTAGACAAAAGCATTGTTACAATTTGGTTTAGGCTCTAAAACGCAATTGTATTGTAATTACTTATACAATATGCAATATTAAATAAAAGTAACGAGAAGAAAAAAAAAAAAAAGAAAAAGAAATAAACCATTTAAAGTAACTGGTGGATAAAGATTTTACTGCTCTCTTCATCGTCGATCAAAAACTGTAATATCTTCGGGGCACTAATAGCTTTTTATACAAACGAACTCAAAAAAGGTATATGCGTAAATATTTTGATAGTGCTTCTGACTGATGTTTCGGCAATTCCAAGATGACGGAGTGTCTCTCGAAAATAAGTAATCGTAAACACATCGAGTGAAATAGATTTATATCCAGGGAGACATTCAGAATCTCAGTTTAAAACCAATTGATTAGAATTCAAAGCCTTGTACGGGCAGTTTGGAAGAATCGGGGGCTGTGAACTGAAACTGTTGCCCCTGAGAATCAATGGAGGGCACAATTCTAGTGTCTTCTTCCTCAGATCCAAAGTATCGCTCGATAATATCGAAAGCCTTTTGATAAATATCCCTGTTCTTATGAGATTGCAGGAATTCTATTTTATCTAGGCCTGTAACGTCAAAGTGAAACATATCGACTATATTATCATACGATTGACAATAACGTGCTCTTTAAAGGCAAATATCTTCCATTAACTTACCATAGCATTCCTCAATCATGACTGTATACGGATTAATCCGATTATGCACACTGACACCCTGCTCTCCTAGACGCAATATATTCTCTAAACCACTCAGTGCGACTTGCACGATCCTAGGATCCATAACTGTCAATAAGTCGCACAGTGGTGGAATGCATCCCTGTGCAGCAAGATAACGAGTTTGCTCAGGTGTTCCACCACTGGTAGCATTTGTAATTGCCCATGCAGCCTCCTTTCGTGTTTTGAATTCAGCTTTTCCCAAAATATCAATCAACATGGGAAATATATTGGCATCGATTACGGCCTGAAGAAAATCGCCTCTTAGGATTATTGTGCCTTTGAAGCAAACTTAAAGATTCATGATTGAAGAAGACGATCGTCGTGTATTTTGGAATCTTGTTACCCACTTGGATTTGCTGAGGATTTCCAGCAGTAATATTCGAGACTGTCCAGCAAGCCTCTTTGCGTACGCCTTCTCTGGATGAGTTCAGAAGATGTAACAGACATGGTAATGCAGAGCAGTTTAACACTATTTGAGTCTGTACATCATCTCCTGTAACTATATTGCCGACAGCACGGAGTGCTGCGCTCAACACATTGTTTTGCTGATGCCTATAAAGTATGCGTGTATCAACTTGTGAGAAAGGAATGTATAGTTATTTGTAAAAACAATGAAACAAAGTTCGGGTCCTTACAGCATTAATTCTACGAGACGTCTACAAACACCAGCATCAATCACTGCTTGTATGTTATCATTTGGACCATCGCTTAAATACGAAAGAGCCCAGCAAGCATCCGCCAAAACATCAGAATCCTCATGATTAAGAAAATGAGCCAAGACCGGTAGACATGGTGCTACTTTTGCAAAATCCGGTGATGGATTCTTTCCACGGCAAAGATTAGACAACGCCCATACACCATTGCGTATCATGGACAAACGTGTTGTCTTGGAAAGAAGTCTGAAACAAATGGTCTAGTGTTGTAGATATAACACTATATTACTTGATGTTCATACACTGCTTGTAAGATTCATAAACACTTTCTGCTAAACACAATAGTTGAAGCCCTTGAAGTACATTAAACATTTGCAGAAGATAATTCACTGAAATTTATAACAATACAAGTATGTAAAGTAAATAATTGTAAAAATCATACTGTAAAAGAGGAGTGAGAATGCCACTGGCAAGTACATGATCTCTACAGTGAGGACTGTCTCCTGCAATATTGCCCAGTGCCCAGACAGCTTGCTCTTGTACATCCTCGTACTCAGAACCAAGTAACGATATGAAAGTAGGCACAGCCCCGGCTTCTATTACAATATGAGTTTGCGGAGATGTTCCACTGGCTATATTCGTTAAAGCCCATGCAGCTTCAAACTAAGGTACAGATACAACACGTAAGTATACAAAAAATATATTGAACAAATATACATAGAACAAATATACACAGATATGTTGTTTTCTTTACAAACCTGTAAAGTGTAGTTTGTATTATTTTTTAAAAATTCAGCAAACCGTGGTACAATTCCTGTTTGTATGACTTGCTCTATAGGAGGATTTGGTTCTCTGGACAATAACCTTCTAAACTTTTGGGTAGCTGCCAACTGATCTTCAACGTTAGGACTATATAACGCTTCCACCATTTCCTTTGTTATGACAGGGTGTTGCTATAACATTTTACGATATAACACAACATCGTTACAATGTATATAAGAGTTCAAAAATTCACCACTATGATTATATCAGACTAAGCACAAATTATGATTTATTCACCACCTGTGACACAGGAAGCGAACATGAGTCCGTTGCTGTAACATCCTCGTCGGCAACAATATTGGGAACATTACGTCTTTTTGATAATTGTTGCTCTCGTTTTTGTTTCCTCAATTGCACTCCCTCCTCTTCCCTGCGTCTCCTCAATTCCTGGGAGTTTAAGCCCACATTTTTGTAACGATATTTGTGCGTAGGTCCAGTTGACATCTAAAAGTAAAAAAAACATATTTCTTTCCATAATAGAATATAATCTTTGAGAAATCTACTGTAACAAATAATATAAACTTGCTCATTAAATTATATATATTTTTTAACATAAAGGCTACTAATTTTGTAAAACAATTAAACAATTATTTACAATATGTTTAAATATGAATTTAAAAGAACGAAATTTAAAGTAAAGATATACGGATCTTTTTCTCTACACTTTATTCATAGCAAAGGTGTTAAAATCTACGTAATATACGTTCTGAAGGTCAATTTCACACCACCTCTTGTATATTCATTGCCTATATCGTGTCGTCGATCGCAACAATATCGCTCTGCAAAAAATATTCATCATGTTTTATCCAATACATATATACAGATATGTAATTCAGACATGTCGATGATTCGAAAGCGAAATGAATTCGACGACGCAAATAGAAGGGCGAGGATGTACCGCGAGAAAGTAATGGCGAGAAAAGTAAAGATGCACCGAGAATCACTGCAAGGATCCCGGATGACGATCGGAGATATTACAATGGTATTTGACAATGGGTCACGTATGAGGGTTAGGTGATAAATGAACAGGACCGGGAGGGTGGGGTTGATGCCAAAACGTTATTTCCACAACTAACAGCGACAAAAATTCGACACGCGTCCAATCGATGTAACTTTCTTCACGGAAACGTTACTCTTTAGAATGCATTCACTGAATTAGACATTTTGGCACACACGGGGGAGAAGGGGGGCACTGACATTGGCCTGGAATCGTCTCGATCCATTGGTACGTCACAATGCCGTGATTCTCGAAAGGATGATGCGTAAGGAAATGATCGTATGCACGCGTACTTACGGCTGTGAAACGAATTCGAGCCGACCGTTAAATGTGAGATATCATAAGAATATCAGGCAAGCACCGCCGCACTCTTTTCACCTCAACTGGGACAGGCGATCGGAAAACCTTGGTCCGAACTCCAACGCGCAAGGAATCACGGGTTTCGCTTACAATACGCTGATAGGTCGGTTCGAACGGTCATATCCATCGGCTTCTCGACATTCGCGATTCGATTTCTATTTCACACGCCGCCTAGATCTACGGGAAACCCACCGATTTCTACGTATATCGGAGATTTTCACGAACGAAAATACGGATGGAATATTCGAGAACACGGCAATCTCGTCGCGGGACATGGGCTAGGGGGAGGGGGGAGAGAAAAATTTTTGTCGTGAATATTTCCAGGGTCGTCCCTCGATAGGATGCGGCGTTCGAAAAGTCCCCTTTCTCTTAGCGGTAAACCTGATGCGATTGGCGAAATGTTCGCTTTTACTCTAGCATGCGCGTCATTCGCGAAGGGTAGATCGCAAAAATGATGACTTTGGGAACGCCTCAAACGGATGTCGCGGTAAGCTCAACAGCCGTGCCCAATGACAGTTTACTATGAATTCAAAAGAGGAACAGATGCAGGGAGAGTCCTACTGCTACTGTTTGTTTCTGTGAAATATCCACGTAATAATGGCAGATTCACGGAAATGGTAAGTGCGCGGTTTACTTTCCGATTTTGATCACGATTATGGGTGAATGATTTGAAAATAATTAGCTCCTCAAAAATGAAGATGGGTATTAATACTCCTGCCAGCTTATGTGCAGCATCGAAACCTTGAATAAAAAAATAAAAAAGTAGAGTATTTTGCTCCTTTTCATGTTAAACTAAGATGCAAATGTTTCTTCTTGAAAGATATTTTTTTCATTTTTTAAATTTTTATTAAATTGAAAATTTTTTTGTTTTTCATTTTTTCCTGCAATATTATATTTGCCTGCATCTGTAAACAATGCAACTAAATACACCAATATGTATTACACCGAACACTATTATAAGTTTCTTCACAGTTTGTAAATTCTGTGCATGTCGATCTTAAAGTTAATAAATCAGGTCTACCTGGTCCTTGTTGCCTCGCAAGTTCACGGTCATATTTCAGCTTCTCTTTGCTTTCTTCAGGGGTTACGGAACAAATGATTGATTCCATCTGTACATTCAATAAATGTATTCATAATATTTTCAGAATCAAAAATGCACATTCCATTGATTTTATATGAAGTGTAATATATTTATTGATTTTTTTCACATTCAGTTTTTTATTCAAAACTTACATTTTTGTTGTAGTATGGTTAATTGTATTTTGTTTATCTTCATAGGCAATCTATTGTGGATAAAACAGTTATAAACCTTACCAATGCGTTTGAACGGTTACACGAAATATGGGAGGAAATAGGATTTAACGAAGAAGGACAAGATACATATTGCATGCAAGCACATAACCATATACAGGTACTGTGGTTTTGTCTTGTATATAAATAATAATTATGTATATAATATAAAGAATTATTGCTTTTCAATGACCAATAATTATTGAAACTCTTTATTCTGTTCAGAATAAGATCCTGTTAGTTTGTAACAAAGCAATGCTTTAATCATTTCTGTGTTGCTTCTTATTAAGCTGGAGAAATGAAGGTGGCCAGTATACAATTGGGTATCTGATAATATAATATCTAATTTTTAATTTTAGGAATTGTTACATGATATGATCAGGGAATCAGAACATAGAAAAGAAGCATTGGTTCAAGACACGAAAAGATTAATGGAAAATGTTGCATCTCTGTGTAAAGTACGTATATTAAATTTAAAGTTTATATTACATTATGTACTGACTTATTCCATTTATTAATAGGAACTGAAAACGGATATAGTCACTACAGGATATGAATACATACCATTGTATGAACTTGAAGGTACTCTTCAGAAAGATCTGCAGAACTTACTACATTTAAAAGAGCAACGTATAACATATCGGAAACAGCTGTTGGAAAAGGTCATTATTATAAATTTTCTCTATTTCATGCATTGTATATTTACTTTTTTTTTTTTTTATAACAGGAGCACATTATTTGCAAAAGTCTCGGTATTAAACCTCTGGGCATAAGTACAAATCTTCCTTCCGAAGAAGTGTTGAACAGTTTTAAGCTGTATCTGGAAAAACAAGAAGAAGAAAAGGTACTAGCAACTATATTTACAATTTGCTTACGACAAAGGGTGATAACACTTAAAACGGTTTTATGTATCCTATTTCAGAGTCGATTGGAAACTATCTTTAAAGACATGAGACGATCAATTGTAAAAATGATAGATGAATTAGAAATCGTGCCAGAACTAAACTTTGAGGAAATCGTGTACAGTAAACCAGAAAGTTTTGTTTTTACTTCTAACAACATGACAAAGTTACGAGAGTTTCGTGATCGGCTGCTGCAGCAAGTAGAAGAAGCAAAAGAACAAGTGGCAGAAATGCGGGAAAATCTGATCATATTATGGAACCACCTTGAAGAACCTGAACACATACGTCAGACTTTCCTTGACAGTCACAGTGGTATCAGTAGCACAACTATAACTGCTGTACGTGGAGCAGCATTAAATTATTCCACTTAAAATTTCATCATTTCGTTGTTATAATTGTTAAGTGTTTACTAATTTTCATTCTGAAACATAATGAAAGGAATTATTGCTTACAGATGCGAGCAGAAATTATGCGCTGTAACGAGAAACGTAAAGAGAATATTGCTAAGTATATAGCCAAAATACGAAATGAGTTGTTGGATTTGTGGAGCTTGTGCAAATGTAAAGAATTAAAACTGAAGGAGTTTACAGCCTATCACTCCGATACTTTTAACGAAGATTTGTTCGCTCTTCATGAACTAGAAGTGGAAAGAGTTCGCAAATATTACAATGACAATAAGTAAATTCTTTTGCATTAAATACTTCCATTCTACAAATTTTATTGTAACTTAAATATCTACAAACCATCCGAAATTTCTTCATAAAAAATCAGTTCCACTAGAAATCCATAACTAAAGGCAAGAACTACTTTACAGGCACATATTTGACCTTCTGGAAGAATATGAAAACTTATGGTTAAAAATGAATGAACTAGAACACCGAGCAAACGATCCTGACCGCTTTTACAACCGTGGGGGGCAATTGTTAATCGAGGAGAAGGAGCGTAAGACCCTTCGAAAGGTATGCACCAACCGTACATCTGTAAACAATCCCTCGTATGTCGATGTGAAACACTAATTTACACTTTAGAAGCTGCCTAAAGTGGCGGACGAATTACGAGTCTTGGTCGAACAGTATGAAAGGACACATGGTGATGCCTTCCTCGTACGCGGTGTATCGTTAGAGATATACCTAACATCATTACGCAATCTGCTTAACGTAGAGAAAGGGACTACAAAAAAATCAAAAGTAAGTAACCTAAGCGTCTTCCGTAGTGTATTAACGCAAAGAAAGCAGTCACAGAGAGAAACCACATTATGCAAGAAATCCAACCGCTTTGCACAGAAAGAGGTCAAAGATAAATCCTTGAAGAAAACCCCCACGACCTTGTCAGCAAAGAAGGCTATATCTTCGAGCATGCAGCGGCACACTCCGTTGGCAATCTCCAAGAGAAAGCTCCCTTTGACCGCATCTCCAAACACTTCGAGCAAACGTAGAAACGCTCAAGGGCTGAAAAATCGACCCACGGCCATCGGTTCGAAAATCAGAAGGAGCGGCAAGGTACACCTTTTCTTTAGTTACCTATTTACACCTCCTCATTCGTTACTCAACCTCGTGTTTTTATTTGGCAAATCATCACTGTTGTTGTTGTGTACTTCGTAGATGCCGAAGAGAATAATCCCCAGCAACAGGACGCCCAAGGGCGGAAAGCAGAGAAAAGAATCGCCCAGCGCGGGCACGGCGGACACCACATATCTTCAATTCCAGCAGCACTTGACCGACAGGGACGAGCTGTGCAGCTCGATGATACCCAAAGGGATCTTGCACGAGTCGACGATGTGCAACGTGGAGACCCCAGTGCGAACGCCAGCAAAGCCGCTTCGCAGAAATCTCCCTACGATCGTCACGTCCAACGCCACGCCAGAACTTTCTCGTTCGACGAACAAAACCCCGCGATCCGCCAGTGCATTGAGCCTGACGCCGAAGCACAAGCTGTCCGTGTCAAAAGGACCGAGAAGTCCAAGAATAATTCGCACACCAAAGCTGGTCACGGTGCCGAGCGCAACGCCCATAATCCTTTAAGAGGATGCCGTGGAAAAGAAACTTTCATCGTGGGATGAAATGTGATTCAGCGCGCGCGCGCGCGCATATTTTTACAAGTTGCACTTCAAACGCGCCACGATTTTTTTTGTAAAGATCGATACGAGTAGTTAGACATTATTTCGCGATTAGTGTAGTCGTATTTATGATATTTATAATCAGGTAAACATAGTTTTATCGATGGTGTCATCGTTGCCGATTGGAGGTATCGCGTGCCTGCAATGGAATACACGACAGTGACTTTTGGGCGATGGTAGCTGTGAACCGGATACGACGTTCGGAGCAAATCCTTACAGTGAAAGCGACTGTCACCATATCCTTTCCTATTCTCTCATTAATTTATATGCATATCTACATTGACGCAAAAATTGTATATCGATGGATTCTCATACATGTGCCTTACGAAGTTTCATGTTGTGTAATAAATACTACACCGGTTATTTGTTATACGTTTTTTGTACTCTCTCTTTTTGTATACAACGTATATTATACTTTTAATAAAACTCATTTTCAACAGTCGACCTTTTTTTTTTATAGCTTTTCCTTACACGTATTAGACACTTTATCCTGTATATTTTTACAATAAAATAGTCTACTGCACAAAGTATAATTTAAGCGACTACAAATATTATTATATTCGTCACTGTTTCCTTTAACGATATTCTTCTAATCGTTATCAATTCAATGAACAATGATGACAAATATTGATAATAATTTCGGAAATAACGTAAAGTTCTGTTCTCAATGTACACATTTTGCCACGATACCAAAACCTGAGGGGCTTGCGACGGCTCTGAGAAATTATGAAAGATTACGGTGGGGGAGGCGTATGGAAGGAGGTGTGTCGAAGTCGAAGGGATCCTCGGTCGTTTGGCCACGCGTTTATGGCGATCGCCCCAAGCAAGAAAATGAAGGCGAACATTCGTTAGTAGGTGTGGCAATCCCTCGTGTCAGGTATACGATAGACCCCACCCACCTGTGCAATGCACGCTTTTTGTTAGTCGCATAAAACTTACACGAATACCACCAGAGGAAATGAGCCTTTAATTATAATATATATATACATACATAAATCTTCCCGTCAATCATTCGCGAAAATTTAAGCACTTGAAACACGCATAACTATAGAGACATAAAGAATAGATATAATAAACTATCCGAAAATTTGTAGTCCTTATTAAACATGATTATATAGTTATCGAGAATGCCTCGACAAATTAGAAAGTAAAAATTATTGATCTAGAACTTTGTGTCCCTCTTCATAACCCAGATATCTCCCACGTTTCAATATTCCTAATCTCCACTTTATCCTAAATCCATATTATAAATAGGGACAAGGAAACGAGGTATAATCGACTGCGGTTCGCTTGACAATCGTAGAACATTCCTATCGCTTACAACAATCCGTAAAATTCGAGCGTCACGATAGTCAACTTCAAACAAAACTTCTTTATCCTATTAACACCTGCTAAGACCGACCAACGGCTAAGACAGAATTAAAGACCAATATATCCAGCATCTTTATTTCTCAAATACAAAGAATGAAAGCAGACACAGTGGTCTCGACGAGCAGTGAGACATTCGGACAAACTTCACCGCTCGTCAAGCCCGCTGCATATACTTTCATCACTTTACCCAGCAAGAAGACTACGGAGTCTGGTGGTTCGGAACCCACCTTAAACAGTAGGTCCTGGGCCAAATGAGCTTAGCAGTCGGTGCAGAAAAATGGATTTAAAAAAAAGAAGACCACGAGTATCGTGGCTTATCGAACACAACGTTACAAAGCAACGATCCTTCCATCCGTCTATTGTTTCGCGCGTTTTATCCTCGCACGTTTCGGGAGGAATACTTAGCGGACCGGCAGCGATTCAGGAAGACCATTGGAGAGGATCAAATAATTTCCGCGGTCGAGGCCGTAAATGAGACGAACGGACAATGCGTCGATAGCCATCCGGCGGTCTCGCCTGGCCCTTCTCCTCTCACGAGCTTTCATCCGCTAATATTATTATCAGGAGAGCCACGCGGGCCGCTGGAGGGTGTGGGTACGGAAGCGAAGCACGGTGAAAGAAGCGGAGTCGTCGGGGCTGTTGGCGCTATCGGCCGTGAATAATGCGCGGTGGCGGTTCTGCGTACGCACGGTACGCGCGTTTAGCCCACGTACGTACGTTCGATTCGAGCCGGGGCTGGATGGATTGATAAAGATTAAAGGTAAAGGGAGGTGGCAGGGTCCAGGGGTGTTTTCGAGTTAGGCGACAGAAGTCACCCAGCGAAACGAACCGAGCGCACGTAGGGACGACGGGGGATGATGTCACATAGGGGCTTCCCCCTAGCGTAAATACATACAGATGCAGGCCGGATTGATGCATTGACTGGGCACAGTGACGTAGGTAGGACCATTGTCGCCACGAATTTACGTCCATTCCACGGGTTCCACTGGGGTGGAAGTACGGCTCGATATCTTCGCCGATCCTTCATACTTATGTTCGTAAATGTCAGGCTTGTACGGGCGGGAATATCGATTTATTGCTGTGAGAAACTCCCTTATTTGCTATTGTCGGTGTACGCATAAGACGGCCTTTGTCGCTTTTATCGGTAAATGGTAATTGGGCTATCTCGTCCATGTCCAGTGTTGTTCGAACGATTTGGCGGAAGTCGGAAATTTAAATAAAAAAAAATAATAAATAAAAGTTGCGTTAATTGTTGGGTAAAAAAGAAGTGGACGGAACGCTCGTCTGAATTTTCTCCAGCATTCGGGATTCGTTACTCGTTTGTCGCTCGATGTATCCTTCCCGGATATTATCTTTCGAGTGTAGCACAACGTGTGTTTTTAACGGTGATATAGCAGACAGGTCGGACCAATAACTTCCTACCTACTTTGAACGTCGTATATATGTAGGTGTGCACAATAACCAAGACAAATTCGGTAATGCCACAATAGTATATGCGGGCTGTCTACCGCATTAAAAGCCTGGAATAGTAACGTTGGGTGCCAAAAAGCGTGCATGCATCTTCCTTTATGTCCGGAGAAGTGGATTCTTTTACCTTCTACTTCATCTCGTATACCGCATTTACGGAGCGGCGGAGGCGGAAATATTCCCATGTACGCGTAAACATACGTACACGTACACACACAAGTGGAGATAAATTGATACAAACGTTTGTCAGTCGAAAGCTCTGCCATTCATATTTCCACCACGAGACTCCGCTATCTATCGTACATCCGATAAGTACGAAAATGCACACTCAAGTACATGTGTTCCGCCGGATAACGCACGGTGCAATATTAATGTACAAGAAATTATTAACAACGCTTAATGGCAGAATCTACTGATTTTTCGGTTGGATAAAAGCCGTTCTTCGAGAGTGAAGAAATTGAGTGTTAACCGTAAAAAATGAATACGACATTATTTTGAAGATATACATATAACATATATGCGTTATCGCGCGAGGCGTAACGCTATTGGGTAAAATCATTGAGTGTTCCAAAAGGGAGTCGATTCGCTCGATTTCCGTTCGCGCGCTAATATTTCATAAGCACAAGCGCGCCCTTATTTCTTTCCACATTTGCATTTTATTGTGAATCAATATTACAATGTGCAACCGTTTCCTTCGTCGTTAAGGCTGTAGGACCACGCAAAAGTGTGGACAGCAATTTGGCCAGAGTGTCGAGGTCCGAAAGAAAGAAGCGGTTATAGAGGGTTAATTGTCGATAGAAAGACCCGTATAACTTTCTAGGACGCTCTACGCCACTGCGCGAAACTCGGCTTGGATGACTCATGCGATCTCTCTCGCAGCCTCCCCTGCACGGTCCCGTATCGTACTCGCGCACAATGGAGAATGGTAAACGCAGTAAAGGTAACTCGCATGGACCAGGGCCGGTGGTGCAGCACGGATCTCCCCCCAGTTCCTGAGTACCCGCGGGCCACGTGGCACGATTTTCACCCCCGTATTGCTGATTGCTAGTGTAGGTATATTTCGTCGTGGAACCAATTTCACATGAAATATACATGCATAATAATAATAATAATATTTATATAATAATACATAATAATAATAATAATATTTATATAATAAGTGAATGAAATAATATTGTGAGGTGTCTGTATGTATATGTATATACCTCAAGATTTTCACGTGACTGAAAAAGTTCTCCATATCTTCGGAGCTATATTTTGCACCAAATTCTTCATTTTCAACAAGGTTGCAAGTCGTATTATTAGAAAGGAAGCAATCAGCGGTGTTATTTGTCTAAGGTAGTGTACGGTTAATTAATTTCACTATGTATATTTTTTTAAAGCATTTAGAAGCAAACATTCCTCCTGAGGGCCGTGGATATTATTTAATTCGTTCCTCATGTCTATACATATATGCGAGAAATCAAAGTAACGAATCATGTCGGAATAGATTAGAGAAAGGACTGTTAATTCTTAAATTGAATCCAAGCATTTGCAATGTGCATCATACATTAGCCGATACAAGAATTAGTACCTGAAAGTTTGTTACGTTAAGCAGCGCGAAAGATCAGAGGATAATTCCTTGAAACACCGGCTTCCCTACAAATTTCGTTGCTCCGCCATGGGAGAATAAAACGGTATACGACCAATTTACTCCGCGAGCGCCTCGGCGAAGATCCTCAATTAAACAATTACGCTTAAATTGAGTGGAATTCCCACCGCGGTGCCCGCATGTTCGTTAAGAATCATTCGTGCGCACCTACGAGCTGTTAAGGTACACGAAAGCGGCGTGAAATAACCTTTGATCAGGTACACGTGGACCCACATGTATGCCTCAATAAAGTCGTGACTCACGAGACGAGCCTAGGGCCGAATGTGGCTATGGGATAAAGTCAGTTCTTTCGGTGAGATCGAAAGGCTCGATAAGTTTTCTAATAACTCCTAAAGGGCCGAAAGCTTTTGTAGAAAGCAAAGATCCCGCCGTGGCACACATATCGACACGCGTGATTCATCCAAGGTACCAATGAGTCACTTAAGTACGGTGCAGCTTCATTCGTCTCGAAGCATGTACTTGGGTACGACGAGTAAAAACACAAAGATACATAACCGTCGTGAAGTTTTCCCATCGTCTTCACGGAATCACACACGTCATTATATTATTTCGAAACCAACGAATCTTGGCTGGCACGTAACGGATAAAGCGTTTTATTGCGGCGAATCTACACGTGCAATGCGGAGGAACTTTTCCAACTCCAAATCCAGGGACGTGAATTTTCCAACGTTTCTCTTTGCTTGCTTATACTTCAAGGAGGTCACAAACTTATTACTTCATACTTAAATCAATGATTTACTAAGATTATTTAAAAAAAAGCTGTCGAGACGCGCGTAGATTCCTCGCAATCGGGAGAATAGTAGGAAGTCCGTCACGAGTAAAGTACGTCAGCAATATCGGCAAAGTGAATGGGAAGGTTTAAAATAGAAGCGCAATCAACGTCTACTCTATATACTCTATATCGATCTCTTCGCGCAGTGGCATAAATCACATCGATGCATCCATCGATCCGGCGCTCAACGCGTTAACTATTAATCTGCGAGTAGCCAAGCACTCGCGAAAGAGCGCGACCGACCGAATACCTGATGCGAATCCAGTGGATCTCGTCATTTGTTTGGGAGGAGTGCTGATATCTCCGGCACGGTAGACGACGCAATGCTAATGCGCAGCGGTTGATAATCTTTATTTACGACCAACGTGAGTGCGCTTACCTTCGCTTATTTCTGGTCAACGTCGATAGCGATATCGCTCTCCGTTTTATTTCCTCCGCCGCTGGCCGCAACATCCTCGCTTTGACGCTCTCGTTCTGCCGCGGTAACACGATCTCGATGATGGTACACGAACCTCGTGCTTTTCAAGCGGTAACGTTGGCATTATAATTAATACAGATAGAACTTTAGAACGGTCGTCCCTTTCAGCGCTCAAGTAACAAGTCCTGCGACGCGATCGAACGCGCTTCGGACTACTTACCAGAGAAGTAAAAAAATATGCCTATTCGCAACGGCGACTCGATATTTTAGCATGAACGCATTTCATTTTTCCTTCACTTCGCCGGATTTGACCAATTTTTTGCAACGTCCTAATAATAATGAACGTCTTCGAAACGTCGACAGTCATACACAGCTGAACCAGGATAAAGTTAAGTGGTTTTTTCCCCTCTTGCAACAAAACTTCAAAGGTCTCTGCGAATATCGAATGCCTTATATTTCGTTTTATATTAAATACACATTTAACCCAATATGAGACTTATTTGAATTTATTATCCGATCATGAATATATTACGTACTATCCGAGGGATATTTTATTCAACACGTCTTCGTAACCGGCATCGGTTACCGAGCACGGTCAGCCGGACTTTTATTACTTCGGAATATTTCTAAGCGCAAAGAACAAAGTTTCCTTCGCTAATGAAGCCCGGGCCCACGGAAAACTTCACTGGGAAAATATTATGCGCTAATGAAATGAAAACTTTGGGATACGATGGGGCCGGATTAAATGCCTCGTGAATTTACTTAACTCGCCGTCTCGAAGTCTGCCATCATCATTAGGCGAGTTTCGCTACGCAAAGCGATCCCCTTTCTCTGTCGAAATATACGCAAAGTCTTTGCGCTTTCGAAAAATTTCTCTCGTATCCATCCATCCTTTGACTGGCCTTATAATTATTAACGCAAATGTTTTTTTTCCATTTTGGGCACCTACCGCTAAGGGCATTTGGCCTAGGACCTACCGTTTAACCCTTTCGGTCACAAATAATTAGTATTTAGTTTTAGTTTTATTTTGTGATAACGCAAATCGACAGAAGAGGTCGACACTGTTCTCAAATAGAATCTATGCTTATGATAATATAAGGACAACGTTTAAAAACTGTGGAATTTATCAAATTCAAACATACTGAGCATTTATTTAGTATGTCCTCATACGAGAAACCCATGACTGAAAGGCTTAAGGTGGTTTCTAAATCACCGGAACTATAGTAAGCATATCACATGGAAGAACCATCGATAATGGGCGCGATTCGAAGCCGTGTCTCCCGCGTCGAAGTCCAAGTCTCTATCCACTATACCAGCCCTGCAGCTCCAACGCGAACGTTCATTTCGCGAAGGTCAAACTCAAGCCAACCTTACGCCGCCACTTCTTCCGCGAAAATCGATTTCACATCCTCATCGTGGAAAACGGGAGCGAGAAATTCGAGGTACGTCCATGGCAAATCGCGGCTAAATTAGACGCCACGTTGACGGTCACATTTACGGCGAACGAAAATTCGTCTCCTGTCCTTCGAGGGTCCGCAGTCACCTACAGTCGAATAAGGGAAGGGTCGGCGAAGGGCGCTCTGCGAATTAAGAACGATGAGGAGAAAGAGAGAGAGAGAGAGAAAGGGAGAGCGAGGTAGAGAGTGAGAAAGAGAGAAAGATGCTCAGACGCACATATTACGGCGCACGTCAGTATTTAAACACGCTGGAAGGAAGGGTGGTGCGCGAGGGTGAAATCGGGTCCCCATTGTGCTCAGGTGTGAGGCGTGTGCGCAGGGGTGGGCGAGCCAGGGCGGGTAGGGGAGGGGAGGGGGATGGAGGGTAGATTTGCACACGCGGCACGAGCCGTTTCAACAAAGGGATGGAACAGATTGGAAGCCATTCATTCATTCGCTAGCCTTGTCTTTTTTCCTCTGTATTTGACCGGGAGAGCATCGACCACCTTCCACCCCCCCTCGCATCCCTTTCCGCCAGAAGAGAAGCACTTTCTGCGTGTGCGTGTACAGGTACAGTCAATCTCGTTACTATTTTTGTCGGGCCTGCCCGAAACTTACCCAGTGCATTCTGCGGTTTCATCTCGGTCCACCGTGTATATAGATCCTTGGAAGAACGTCTGGCCACTTCAGACGTTCCGTTTCTCGTTTCGCCCTTGACTCAACTATGATTCGCTGCGGTACACGTACGGATAACGTCACACGAATGTAAGTGACAGCATCGATGCACGCTCTGTCAAACCAATATCGCGAGCAGATGACGATATGATCCTTACGCGCGTTACACGCTGAATATATGTATTGTTCTTCTCAATTTGAGAGAAGCTATTTTAGTTACGTACACGCCGAAGAAATATCGATCTCGTTATACCAATATATTGTGTAATTCGTACACACAAGTAGTGGGGATTTGAAAGTATCTATCGCGGTCCACTGGATTTAAAGTACCCCTGATTAAAATAATCTGATTATTATTATAATTGTTACTATCGTCACTATTATAATATGAATATACTCCAATTCCTCGACATTCGGTCAAGATACTCCGTATTCGTAATCGACTAACATATATTCCAGGGCTTCAATCCACGAATCTTAATCCCTCCCAATTTCCCGAATGGCTTCATCGAAATAAAGTTGGAAGAACACCGCCGTGCGGCCGGATCCCGAGTGCTTACGAGTGCAATACAGTTGTTAGACTCGCAAGCGAGGAATAATCCTAACGAAGGCACCGTCCAAGCGCGGCGAAATTCTCCGTAGGAGTGAGCGAAGTCGCGCTAAAAGCCTTTTAACGCGACCGACTGTACTTGGGGGTACCTTCGAGCCAGGGCGGAAACCCCTGGAATCACCCTCGTGCCACGTTTCGTACGCGGTGCCACAGGCCGAGTGGAAATACGTGTGCGGATTCGTATGTACCTATGTGCTCAGGGAAGGGCGAGCGAAAGGAGGGGCGGTAGGGAAGGGATGCTCGGAGGGGTAGGTTATGTTCTTTCCGCCTGCATGCACGTCTATTCAAGTTATTGCATTACTGGCTTAGCTTTGCTACCCCCATGGCCGCGCACGAGCCGTAGCCACCCCATCATCCATATCCAATATCCATCGGCACCACCGCGGCTGCATTTTGCAGCGCACACCTTCCCAGAATGCGTAACCGCTCGATCCCTTTAAATCCGACCTTACGTCTCATTGCCGTATTATATTCCGAGTTAAAGACCACTTTCCCGCATTGAACCTGTTATGTCGCTGGAAAACGGGAAAGCGGAAGAAAATCGCTCGTCGTAATATCCCCGACGATGCCCACGGCTCGTGATAACGATGTCTACTTGGAAAATATATTCGTATATAATTGTTTCTACGTTGGTCCTCTAATTTCAATACCTAATTTTTTTTTTAATTCGTTTTCGGCACCGACTGCTAAAAGGTCATTTGACCTAGGACTTACTGTTTCAGGTGGGTTCCACTAGAGTTGCAGTATACACATCACATGGAAAAACAATCAATGTGATTGGCGGGATTCGAACCCGGGCCTCTCACGTGACAGTCCGAGCCTCTATCCACTACGCCACCGTGGCTCTACAAAATACCTAATTTAAGGAGCTAGTTTTAATTCGATCCGCTTCGATATTCTCTGCTATCGGTTATTCATTGTGTTATGTAGTTAATATAAGAAACGTGGAGGAACGTTTCTCGTTAATCATTGCTCGTAAGTGGGATCCCTTTGGTGGTGGAGAGTGGACGATAAGCAATCTGTTCGCAGCAGTTGTCAAGGACCAATATCGATTATCGTCGGCCAAGACTCCGCGAAATGAGAGTTTGGTGTTATTGCGCGCTACGTCGAGATAAAGGGAAAAAAAAGGAGGCTGAAGGTTCGATTTGGGACAAGGAAGTTGGAAATCGAGAAAAGAGGGAGATTTATAGTCGAGTATACTTCACTTGTCCAGTCTCAGGGAATATAAATCACTGATTATACTAATGAGCTGTATGAAAGGTAATATTATAGTTATTAAACCACCTATCAGCCCGAGGAACGCAATTGGCCGAACAATCGGGAGATTCATGCGGTGAGTCGAACGAAAGGCCACGACATACGGAATGTTTATCGTCCTCTTCCACGGTGGAAATCGTGCGTGTGTATACGCTCACACGGCTACGCTTCTTTGCATCCGTGATTCGTTATCTGGAACATGTCAGCCAAGTCGCACACCGGAGTAGCCTCGTGCCACGATAAATCCGCCGGTGGTGATTGAAGCCAGAGGGAAAAGTGGCCATTAGCGGCGCAAAAATTTCAGATTGCCTACGATAAATGTCGTTGGGGCTTTTCTGGCCGAAGTAATTACGGTTTACTAGGATTAACGAAACGCAGTCGCCCGCTGACGAAACCGGAAAAATAAGATGAGGCGTGCCTGGAGTTAGTCAGATGCTACAGAAGTTTCCTTTTACTTTTAATTGGTTAATGAAACCTGGATAATGAAATAACGCAAAATTCACGTATAAAAATTTCGTTTACCTATGACTAAGTGTGTGTAGAAATTTCCAACTAATCTACAGGAAGAGGAAAATACAGTCTCGAGATAAATACTTACCTGATTTAAAACTATATGTAGTGCGTAAAGAGTATAATTGTATAACGTCTTTATAGCCGTTCTTTGTTTATACGGTTATTTATCACTCATGATTTTATAATTTACTTTTTATATTACTTTGATTAATAATTTACTTCGTAAAGGAGACAAGTTTATTATTTAATTGTTTTTAATTGTTTATTATTATATATATATATTTACACGCACGCACTTGCATATAAAATATTTTTATATATTCCCCGAATCGAGTGATATCACGCGATTCCTATTTCCAGCGGATCGTAAATACAGGATAAAAGATGGGCAAAATGGCGAGCATTGGACATGAATAGATAAAAGGTCCGTTGGAGTAATTGTACGTTGTGCCGATGAAATCAAAATTTATCGCGATACGCACGGGCGTGATTCGTCACGTATCAACGAAAGACCTATCCCGCAACGCCTGTCAAATGCGATAAAACACACCCTATGTCCGTTGTAATGCGAGTTAAAGGACAGATTTATAGGCACCTGACAATCCGCGTATCGATCCCTGGCAATTAATCGAACTCGAATGCCGCCCTGGGGCAACGGCATCAGCAAAATTCCCAAGCGTTACAATTTTTATCTCTCGCGCGCAGCCACGCGCTCCTGCGGTTTTTCGACGTGGCCCCGCGAGGTTTCACTCTGTCTATCGGCTTTGCGGACGACGGAATAGTTCTTCGAACTCTTTGTTTGCTTTTGATCCCTAGAAATCTGCAGTTCAGATTAAAACCAGCGACACGTAGTTTCGGTGGAAGACCGAAGCGCCGTATTCTACCGCATAATCAAACATACGCCTGTGAGAACTCTAATAATAAAACCACTTTTCGACTTAGTTTCCTTTTATTCAAGAATCAATAGTTGCGCGCAATATAGCGTTAACTCTAAACGATGTTCAGGTTCAAGTTAGTGTACCATAATATACCTGAAGTTGAAAAACCCCGTACAAAACGTGGTCCTGTTTGGAGTTATATACAAAATTCGAATCTCAATGATCGTATATCGCCAATCGAAGATTTTGTAACAGTTTTGTGCGTTTATAATGGAAAAAATAACCGATTCTTTATCATTGAATATTTGTTTTGTACTTCACCTGTAATTATCCTGAAGAATTAAATTCGCCAGGTGTAAACAATCATTTGGACTTCGTTCAAAATTTTACGTATCCTTGTTCCTCGATTAAGCGGGTATTCGCATCGAAGTTAATCGTCCACGGAGGAAACAACGATGGAGAACAAGCGGCGCCAAAGGGCATGAGCACGTAGCTTCTCGCAAATCGATACATTTTAGCCAGAGATCTCGTGGGAACGACACTGGGTCGGTCCATTTTATACCGTGTGTATCGATGACTCACGTGCGCGATCTCGTGCCGGCACGTTTTTGCAGAATCGTCCTCCTGGAGGGGATTGCGCATGGTTTTCCAGCGCGGATGTACGTAGACCATAAAATCTGGCCCGCATACGGGGTCAGGAGCGAAGGTGCACGTTTGCTGGGCCCCCAGGCTGTCGCCCATATGGCGACCATCGTTATTGCCTAACAGGACCATAGGTAAACTACACGCGCACGATTTGCCCTCACGTTTCTGTCTCGAGAGAGCTCGCCTGTCCCACGTTCAATCTGTCCACCTTCTGTGCCACGCGGTACCTTATTGTACCTGTGCTCTCCTCCACTGGTCGACATTGTACCACGTGGGAGAAATTTTATTCTTCGACCTCCACACTCGACCAAAAACAACCTCGAGTACTTCGCGTCCTCGGCTTCACAGTCTCTCAACGATCAGAAAAACACTGATCAACCGTCTCACCAAGTAGTTGCGGATTAACAAATCACTTGTTCAAGATCGTTACAAGAGTAACATTACTAGATTTTTATTACCAACGTCGCTATCTTCGACACACGTGCGTCTTTACTTGCCCCTTCCCTTCAATATCCTCGATCGAGCCAGGTCCGCGTGTCTTTAATTATTCCCTCGCAAAAACAGCTCGTAAATATTCACCTCGGAGATAATACCGTACCGAGATAAAGCGCATCGATCCGAATACGTGGATGGACCAGCGTCATTCTCCTTCACCTTGGCGCAAGCATAGAAACTTTCCATGGTCCGTCATCCTGCGTATACTCTCCAGAGGCACTCCAGCGCCGTCGTTTTGAAATTCTCAACACGGCAGCCGGGGCCGTTATCGGCAATCACCTTTCACTTCGCGTCACGATCGAATTACTTCTATTTTCGAATCTCCAACCGGCGCCCACCGATAAGCCCCGCTGGCCGTCTCCTCGTATGAGATTTTTTGCCACGCGCACCCGGAGCCCGGAGGGCGATCCTCGAATCGGGAGTCGGCGTTACCTTTGACAGCAAAAAATCGTACGATCCCGATATCTACCATCGGCGAGGAGTTTATCGACGCCCTCGAAGACGCCAGGGAGAGGGACGAGGAGCAACGAAGGGGGCCTCTTGGTGTTTAACCTTAAGAAAATAAAAGCAGAAAGGGACGGGACACCCAAGTCCACCGGTTAATACGTTGCCTTTTATGGCCCAACGGGTTAAGGGTTACACACGATACTCACGTAGAATATACTCGAAGCGCAGGAATTCTCCACGGGTAATCGCTCGTTAGAAATACATCACTCTGGGAGGCGAAGATTATGCTCCCCCCCCCCCTCTTCGTCTTCCTTTTTTTTTACGCTGCCTGGTATCCGATTAGTAGCCCAAAACTGGAACGTTCCTATCTAACTAGATTAGGATTTTGTAACGTTCTCCCGCCGATATATGAGCCTCTGAAAACTCCTCGGCAGACTTGTGAGAATTTCACACCTTAAGTTCACGATTGTAGGATTTACGAAGGTGCTTTTCATTTACCACGATTTCACGCTTCGTTGGGTACGTATATGGATATCTTTTGGGCTTGGAGAATTAATATGCGATGCAAACGGAGGGGGTTTGTGGTTATAGGGATAAAGGGCAATCGCGTTTAAGCGATCATTCGCAGTATTACGATCTTTCATCGGCGCTATGGATATATGTAATCGAAGGTGTGCCGACTTAAGTACATCCAACAATTTTAACGCCGGACAGGGATTAGCCTCGCCTAGTATTTCCAGGCACGAGCAAAGTTAAGCATCGGCTATAATGCACTTGGGGTCAGTCAGCAAATATTTGTTATGATCGAGACGCGAGCGTTCAGATTTCTGTTTGCCATGAAAACTACGTCGCAAAGTAAAGATAAGCATGACTGACCGCCGCTTCTTTTCCTCGTACTTTCCTTTTTGATGATCGCTGATTTGGATAGCGAAAATTATTGCTGCATCGCGACAGAATGGCGGTATTTGCCGGAACGAATTAACAGTTTTCTCCATAATACTACTATCAAATGCAGAATTTAGCGCTTTTACACCGATTAAAGGAACATTTTTCCATACCTGTTAGGCGACAAGCAAATATGATTGCGGATTTAATTTATGCGAGTCTAGTTTTCGTATTAGCCTCCATGATGCAAATGTACCACTGAAGTCAAGTAATCTAATCTCCTTTGATTTTGCAGATATGCACAAAGGTTCAAGCTGAACCGATCGACAGGCGATCAAAGCAGAGCTTAAAAAGAATGATCGTAAAGACCACTTGAAGTGTGCATCGTCGTATTTGAAATTCCTCTACATTCGAACGCTCGTGATATACCACGTTCCTCTTAGACGATCCGTGTATCCCAAATATCGGTTTAGTCACGAAACAAGAATCGTGTCTCTGGCTGTATCCGATTAATCGAGAACGTCTATTCCTTCGGGAGAGAAACGCGCTACACACGTCGCGCTGAAGCGGTAATACAGAGGAGAGGAGGGTTGGCCGTAGAAAGACGAGGAGGGAACGAGGGCGAGAAGTGAGCTAGAAAGAAAGGGAGCGGGAGAAGAGAGCGCGCAAGTGGCGCACACATGGTGCACAGTTGTTCGAGAGGTCAGGTTTTTGTCCACGAGCTTTCAGTTTTACGGATCCGACCAAGTTTCAGTGCGTTTCTATACCTATGTAAAAGTGCCGGAGCCTGCACACGTATATGCAACGGCCAGGACCCCATTCGACTTGACAAATTGTCGAGTTTCGGCGTTTACGTTCACCGTCTATAGGTACCCGGAACCGAGTAGGGCCAAAGGTCGTAAGATATGCCGAAATTTGAGCCCTTTGAGAAAACGTAGCCTCCCCAGTAAGGGCGATAAACTACCCAAGGATACGGCCAACGTGTCTTGGCCCGAATAAAACCGTTACTACACGTTTTCCAGCCCCGGTTAGTCCCGCAGCGATCGACGGCCCTAAACTATCTAGATTACCTGTAATAGAACGAGGACAGAAAATATACGATTGGCGCACGCGAGCCAATGTCGTTGCATTATTTAAACAATACAGCTGTCTAGAAAATCTCTATAGAGTATTCAAATGAATTGATATAACAACGGATCTGTGTCTCGAGACCGTTTCATATACAGTATCCGCAACCCCTATCGTTTAAAACGGTCCATGAATTCATCGGTCTCCCCCGTTTCCAACGAAATGCGTATTCGCGTACCAGAGTATCGATGCATCGAGCAAGGTAAGGAGAGGAATGGCCGATCATCTCGCAGGTAAATGAATTCTCACTACCAATACAAAGAGAGTGCTACCCGTGTGATGAACGCACGTTCTCCAAGGGACTTTAAACCCGGAGCATCGCGCCGCGACTTATCTCTCGGTGTGTACACGGAAAACGTGTCATACCTATGCCCGGTGATTCACGCTCCTATTGTCCGGCCTGCCAAGGAAGGAGGAAGGGGGAGAAAGATACGCAAGAACGCGTACGATCGTTCGCAGTCGTAGCCGAGACTCGGCTACGCCGAAGATAAAGAAACATAGTTGCGAATCACGCCGCGGTGGCGCCTAATGGGCGGCAACAAAAAGGGACACGGAGTGGTCACCGCCGCACCGATCGGGGGGAATTCCCCTCTACGTGTGTTGGCGCGGAGAGGGGGAAGCTTCCCCCCACCCCTCAGACACTCGCGACAACCCCTTTGACTCCTGCTCGGCCGCCCTCGGCAGACTTCGGCCCACCTCGGTGATCTCCGCGTCATCGCTGGACCTGACGCGCCAGAGATCACGGCGCAGTGCCGTACGATTCTGGACCCACGCTCGTTCTCTCTATACTGGCATGATGAATAAAGACCTGTTTTTCTCGCAGTGTCGGTAAAACTTCAATTCACCCTTTACACCAGAATTTTTTTTATAGAACATTTATAACAGCGATCCAGCTTGGAGATCTATGATGCCATTGCTTGGTTCCTACGGTTAAAATTAAGCACGAAACAATGGCTCTTTATCTCCATCTAATGAACTCATGCTTCAGCATATGGCTAAGCTTTTCATATACAAACGTGGATACGGTTTTATTTCAGTATTGGTACGTACTTTGCATCACTGGAAATTCCAGTTTTATATCACTTCGTATGCTTGGTTGGAATATGTGTCGTGTCTGCGCGAAGCGGGGCAGACCGAGATTATTGAGAATACATAGTTACGATAAAACAGAAGAAGAATACTGTCCCGTGGTAATTTGAGCTTATAATTATACAAGCGTGAGAAAGCAAAGTAGATTGGAAAAAAGAAACGAATTGCCAATTTGTTACGAAGAAAGCGTATTAACTTTAATTATCCGGTCTCGGCCCTTACGAACGACTTGAAGCGACGAGGTTCACACGTTACTTTAGTTAGGACAGACCATCCGCCCTCTTGATTCAATGAGCAGGTACAAAAACGATTGGCAAGAGTAACCACGGGTACATCTTTATTCCGTGCCACAATTTTTCGTCGACAGAAAGTTTTTGACGTTTCTTAGATGAGTCAGTGCTTGCCGCTTCGCCGTGAGGATGACAGCCATCGTTAACAGAATGGAGAAGGTTAACAGTATACCAAGAAATTCAACACCTCGAGAGCAGCGTGATTAAAGACGAGACCCGAAGGAGAGGGGCGGCACTATTGGTTCTAATTGCCAGCACTCCGCGAACAGGGACGGTTGAGTATGCTTTCGCTCGCATATAAGTCCAGCTTTAAATGATCGTAGTCTGACGCCTCTCATTTAACGCTCTGATGCAAGAAAGTATTGCGTAAACTTTTCAAAGTGGTGTTTCGCCCTTTGAATGTCCTCGAGCTTCGTAAGGGGTTAAATAAGCGACGACCATTCATCGCACATCGCAAGTAACTTTTACTATAAACTTCAAAAAGTATCTAAACTAAAAATCACAAGATTATTTAAAATCCAAAATCACTTCATCTCCATCGATGAAGAAGCAGGAACTATGCAATAATGATTTACAATTTAAAACGTACAACTTTCTATCTATACTCCCACATAATTACTCGTATACATACATTCGTATCAGCATGAAAACCCAGAAGACCACTCGCATTCGCGAAATCTAGATAAAATCAAGATCCAAAGACGATCCAGTATCCAGACGAAGCTAAATAACATATTACCATACTACAGAATCGAACAGCATCGCCCAGTAATTTATACAAAATCCCAGAGCGCGTTCGATTGGCCAATCCTAATTAACCAATGGCAATTCTTCGCGGTCTCCGATCGGCATTTCATTAGGCGAGATCACGGCGTAAATTCCCGCTTACTACACGCGGTCGGGAGGCGATGCCAGCAGGCTCTCTGTCCGCGATACACGCGGGGCTCGCCTCTAAACGATCGTTGCCCGACGCCTCTCGTTTAGCGATGTCGCGCGCACTCGTCTCTGTCGGACATTGTTTCGAGGCGGTCCTTCGTTTTCATTCAGTAATTCGCAGGCAGCTGCACACTAATAATAGTATCGGACACTGCCGTCGCTCCTTCGCCGACTTTGCCAGCAAGGCGACGACTTTGTACCTACAGCGTGTACGAATTCGGCCTGCGGCGACGAAGGGGTCAGGGAGGGATGAAGGGATGGCGAGGGGAGGGGGGCAGAGGTTCACGAGGCAGAGGTACCGCCACATTGATTCCGACCTCTGAATTTGGTAGTGTCCGTGACTAAGAGCTGGCCGTCCCACGATTGATTATCAAGTTGGTAAGGACGAGACGTACCGCCGGCCACTTCGTCAAAGTGGCTCGAGTCCAGATACCGTTGCCGCTTCCAACGTTCGGCCTCCGCCGTAGCGCCGATTATTTTGATCGGCCTGAGTAATCGCGCGGATGATCGATGACGGCGCTGCGGATTTTGCGCCGCCGGGAGCGGGGTTTTTTTATTTGACACGGATTTTTAACCCTGCGCACTTTAAGTCGCTCGACGCGTTTCGTGGAACTCCGTTCGAGGGACGTATCACGTTCGTGTACCGCTTCGAAAGGCGAGACGGGCTAATGGGAGCGTTATATATTATGCATGTATATATATATATATATATATATATATATATATGTATCCTTGAAGGAGTAAGTTAATATCCAAATATTTATTGGTCAATTTTTTCTTAATCCATTTTCGACATCGACTGCTAAGGACCTAGGCCTAGGACCTACTACCTAAGGTGGGTTCCAAACTACCAGTATTGGTCAGTTTGTTCTGTAGTTGACATAGGTTCTAGAAGAATGGAGATATCTGTTTACTATGTAACAATTACTTTGTCTTTTCCACTTTCCTGTGCTCGTTCTTAGGATTATTGAACGTGTAAAATTATGGCACAGTCTAGGAATGTAAATCGCTATTTTAAAGAACATGGATTTTCATTCCTACTTAAGTATTTATGTTCACTCGCTTTCAAACGAGAGATCATTACACTAGGTACCCAGATAACCATTCCTTATGGACATATAGTCGATGATTACGATGTTGACCAAACGTGCGCCTTTCGTTACTGAGAAGTATTTATCATCCTAAACTTCCTTGACACGCTCATTCGTCTATCCGATAACTGAGATATTTTCGGATTTGTTTATCGCCGGTTAATTATCGTGTCTTGTTTCCAGATCGCAGGGAGCGACGTCTATTGCGCAGATTCAGAAAAATCGTCTGCGTTGTACATAATTCGCGAGGCGCGCGATATGGGCGATTCTCCACGATGGACAAAATGCGCCGCATAATCGGCTCACCTATCGCAGATAAAGGCATCCCACATTCGCACCACTGTGCCGCATGTTTACTGTTATTACCATTCCGTCAGGAGAAGATGACGAAATGGAATATTTTCCAGATACCGATTTGTGTCCACGAGGCGTAGGTTGCGGTGCTGGATAAGCGGCTCATCGTGGACTATTTAGACCCCTATTACAATACCTCAGGATGGCGAAAAGTCCAGCAAGTTATACAAAGACAGCCATTCGAGTTCGAAAAGCTATATCTTTGTACGTCGCATAACCGCGTACAATATTCGCTTGTAACGCGAATCCTAATTGCTCTGATACAAAACTCGCATCCAAAAATCCCAGCTGGTAGCCATTTCACAAGAGCGTCCATGAAGGACATCATAATCGCGGTGTACTTTGTATCATCTATTTCTGTACAAACTCAAAAGATCGTTCGTGCTGCACGATCATCGTTTACGTCGATCGACAGTCGAAAATGGAAAGAAACGTACACGCGCGCACGCATCCTTCCTTTCCGCAGATAAAGTACGACGCGGTCACGTCCGTGAGCCAGTGAACCAAAGATACCGTGGTTTCCGGTTAACGAGCTCGTCGCGATAAGGACCTTCTCCACGTTGCACGAGGTTTTCTGCAGGATTACTAAACTCTCCCCCTCTCCTCCGCCTCCTCCACCACCCCCACTCCTTCCCACGATCACTTTCAAAATCGGTCCACTCGATTCGCGCTACGTCACGTTCGCAGCCTCGCGAAAAAGGACGCCTGCTTGCCTCGTCCAGGAAGCACGGGGCACTTGGTTACGATTGGTACGCTCCTATCCTTGATTGCGGCCGACGCACACGCCGAGATGCGACGCAGGTAGGGGATGTGGCGACGACACGGATAGACGAATATATAGTACGCACGAATCGCTCGAGGATAACATCTCGTGCGCCAGGGAAGGCTAGGTACTCGCCGGAGGGACGGTCGAGGGGCGGAGGTGGGGGTAGAAACGGGGGCTCCAGCGTGTCCGTCGCAAGGTATCAGGGGGGAGAGAGAGAGAGAGAGAGCGAGCGCGAGGCCGAAACGGCCGTGAAGAGGGGATTCGGTCGGCAGAGATCGGAGGTGGGGGAGGCGAAGAGAGAGAAGAAGCATGGGGGCGGTGGCTGCTCCGCTACGGCCGCCATCACCATCCGTCCCATCCTATAGTATACTCCAAAGCAGTCCCCAATCTGTCTTCATGTGTGTTAGTTAGAACCGTGTTTTACCGGTGCTTGCTGCTCCAAGCTCTGGTAGTAACACCGACATTTCTGCCTTGCCCGCTCTCTATCTGCCATGCCCTAGCACCGGCCCCTAGATAACCGTTGCACTTCCCTCGTTCCTTTCTTCTCGTCTTTTCCCACTTTCGCTCACCCACCTTCGGCTCTCCTTCCGCGCTCCCGACAGTGTGTTTTTTTCGCGGCGGCCGAGCGTACGCGAGTGAGATTCCGAGGAGGTGGAGGTGGAGGAGTAAGAAGCGGAGGTGGAAGAGAAGAAGAAGAAGAAGAAGAAAAAGAAGAGGAGGAAGAAGAAGCGCCTACCGTAAGCTGGATCCTCGGGAATAATATCCATACGTGGCTGTACCTCTTTTCTCTCCCAATCGTTTGTCCTCCCCTTTTTCTTCTCATCCCGTGCGCGCGCGAGTGCAGTGATTATTATTTACCAAAGATCGTGTATCCTCGATACATCCTCGAAGCACGTCTCTCGCGAGAAACGGAAAAAGGACACGGATCAGTCCGAGGCTCCTCGAGCCGTGTCGCTTCTCGGTCCACGAGCGACGCGGTTGGTGCTCCCAGAGAACGCGAGACGATGGCCCAACGTTAGGCATCGAAGCCCCTCGCGAGATCCACCGGAAACATCGTGAGAGCACGAAGAGGAGGATATCCACCCATCTTGAACCATCGTCGTCGTCGCCGTGGTGTCGCGAAAGTCAACGGAAGAGGGGAACGGGCGAATCCACCTCAGACCCGCTGGAATTTCTCCCGTAGTCATCCGCACATAACTTCTCTCCCCTTTCTCCCTATCTCTCTCTCTCTCTCTCTCTCTCTCTTACTCACTCTCTTTCACTCTCTTGCACGCACGCTCTCTCATCGTGGCCCTGTCTCTTTCCCTCCCACGACGGAGTTTGATCTCTCCTCCGCGCCTCTCTCGACCCACGTCCAAGGAAAATCACGCCTCTCGTGCGCGACCGAGGGACTCCCGTCGTCGCTTCACCTCACCCGCGACACGGCTTTAATGTACGCGGCCAGTGCTCGCGGGTTCCACGGTAGTACGCCGTCGTCGCCAGCCTCCACGTCGTTCCCCGGTGCTCGCGGAGGACCGATCCCTGTCGTTGGAGCGCCCGTGGACCTCGACATTCCCGCCGCGATCAAGGGAGATCGGGGGCGAGGATGAGCGGACGCGCATTGGAACGTCGTTGGACGAACTCGTGAGGGGCCAGACACGCGAAAGTTCAATTCTGGGAGGTGGCCGTAAGCGCGATCGAGTTCTCGGTGGACGTTAGCGTTGCTGAGGAAGTAACGGCCGAGGAAGACGGCAGGACCATGCACGGCTCTGCCCTCGAACAGCGGAGGACGAGCTCGTGAGCGAGAGCACGAAGCGAGCTGCCGCCGCCGGAGGACATAACCTGCCTGAAGGCTCGACCAGCGGGCGCCAGACGTACACCACGGACCACCGGATCGCGCTCACGCGAATATGAGCATGACTCTCGTCCGAAATTTGTTCAAAGGTGAGTCCCGTTTGCGGCTTTGCTTTTTAGGATTCGCTCGTGGCAGCTCGCGCTAATGCGAGGGTGACTAGTTTGATATTCGCGCAAAGGTGAGTCCCTTTTGTCGACGGTTCTTAGGATTGGCTCGCGTGTTTATCAGGCTTAAGCGAATATGAATACGATTTTTGCCTCCGAAATTCGATAAAGGGCGAATGTTTTTTTATTTTGGTTCTCAGGATTCGTTCTTATATCGTGCACAGGTGAGTGTAAGCAGAATGTTCTCATTTGAAATTCGATTGAAGGTGCATCTGTCAGGTATTCAGGATTCACGCATGGACAATGTTAGGGTGAATGTAAGCACGTGTTTTAAAGATAAAAGAGTCTTCCAAAAATGTTCTGATGGTTTTAATTTTTTTTTATGGGATATGAGAGGCGCGCAAGTTTTCCTGAGCAAAGAAAGAGACCCTTTCGTATCTGGCGGGCGTAACGCACGGCAGTTGCGCAGGTGTTGCGCAGTAGTCACTAACGTTAATGCATTATCCCACAGAGTAGAGTAGTTTAAACATGGAAATACAACGTACTAAAATGGCAAACCATGGTAGAATACGAGAGACAATGGCGCCATCCCCTGAGAGAATAAATCATGAACGCGCGAAACGTGTCGCGCTCGTGGAAATTAATAATACAATAATGTAACGATTTCGTTCTCCAAAGTGGAACGGAATTTCTTTTTTTTTCTTTTCTTTTCTTTTTCTAGCACCTTTCGTCTTTGCCATTTGGGACACTCGAATATAGATCGTATCCAATGTGTAGATATTACGTTCTTTATTTAGAAACGGCTATAAAGCACGTCAACGGAGATTAAGATGTACAATCTCTTAAACCAGATGAGTAGTAACGTTCGATATAAATCTTAGAAGAATCCCTTGCGTGTGCCAGTATCGTACGAAGATCAAACTTTGTGCCGATTTTTTCGCCCGATCGATGCCCTGAATGCATCTCGTGATCTCAGTTATCTGTTCTGTCAGCATTTTAAGTATTGAAAAAAACACCGATTTGCTATCAATTTGTATGCAAAAAGCGCGTAACAAAATAATCATCGTCTTATTGCGAAACCATCGGGCGAGCTATCTCTCACGATGCACCGTTTATCGTGCGATTATACCCAGGGTTACTCGCAGATTTGCAAAATGCACATATCCAATCATGACGCGCGTATCCGTCACGTCTATCCTGTATATTTTGCTTAAATACGCCAGTTATGTTGCCTACTTCTCGTTGAGTGTCCAATTAAACTCATGGTTACTCATGCAGCGAGATGTAATGATAATTTCGATTATTTTCGATTCCTTACTGATCTTTAACACTTCCATCCAATGTCCCTCGTAAGTAATATAATAAAACACAAAGATATTTATATACAAACCAATCAAATATATTATGGTGGGCATAAATCGGTTTAGGTTGCACATGTATAACCTAAGTGGTTTTGTATCTACCATAATATATTTTCAACGTCTATTTACACGGAAAACATAAGATCATTCGATTCATTCGATTAGACGAAAAATTATTTAGTTAAACTATCCAAAGGTCGAGGATTCATTGAGCGTTATGTTAATCATTTTGTATGTTACATCGCCATTAAAACCAACAACTACGTGTGCCCTCGTGACGTTCCTTCGACTAGCTCCATTTGGCGAGTGAAGTAACGTTGGTTGTAACGTTTGCACTGACTGCAACTTGACATGCATTCTACTCAACACGCGCATCTATTTTGCACTTGCGCAATTCGTTCGTGAAAATACCGCTTCTTTTACGACGAAAAATACGTAAGAACGCAACCGAGGACAACATACGCCGTAAACAGGCGGAATGTGAATTGAATTGTTGTGAAGCTTGTCGCGGTTTTTCTTCTCTCATATTGTGTCGTTTTATAGTGTTTTCCCTCATTGAGTCTATCGGGAATAAATAAAACTTCGTCGGAAATGAGGTCCAAGCGATTCTCTTCACAGAGATAATCATAGTTGCGGCTTCTAAGAAAAATCCTGATGTGGATTTAATTTCAGCGGTTTTGTCATCGTCGCATATATAGTACAAAAGCGAGGAAAGGGAGTAACACGAAATGTTACGGAATTTGACATCTGGATTTCGGCTTGGTACTTCAAGGAAAATTTGTGGAATGCGCTACCCGGGCACACGTGTATAACTTTGTACCGTCATTATATCAGAATAGTTGCGGCCTGGACGTCGCGGTTTCTTAGATGTTAATCGGTTCAGGGAAATGAGGCGGAACTTCGTTAGAAGGATGCAAAAGGTAAAATACCATGCGCTTGTTTGATTCGTTAATGTGAAGTGTTTGAAAACGCTGCCATGAAATGACACGCGCGTTATACACGTGAACAAAGTTTTATCGACTGAACTAATTCTATTATATTATATTACAAATGAAGTCTTGACGAGCAATAATCGTTAATCAATAATCATTAAGCATCTATTCAATTATTTTTTCAATACCGGGTCATTGAAATTTACTTCTCTTGAAACACATTTGCATTTCCATCCGCACTTCCATCTGCTTGTTTACGTATATATTTTTTCACCGCCTCCAAATTTGCTTTTCAATCGCCCCTGGGGCTTCCATGTTTCACGATTTAATATTTACGGCGTAATACAAAATTACCTTGGCCGATTTATCGACTAATGAATCTCACGGTTCTCGTGATTCATGAACGCAGATTCTGTGAGCTGTTCGTCTGAACTTCAGACCTGACACGTGCTACTTTCGTGGCACGGATGTGCGAAATGTATCCAGATGTGCCACTGGCGGTGCGGTACCGTGCCGCTACAATATCATTTCGACGCTTTCTTACGAAAAATTAGACTCCGCCAACCGTAAAATGGGGATTTAAATTTGTGTCGTGTTTAAGCCCGCCTTCGCGTGATTTACACGCTTTACGACGCTCCTTTATTAAACGGTTTGCTTAATTACAAATCCACGAGAGACGTTTTTTTTTTGTCTCGATAACGGCACAAAGAACAGTCTCGGATAGAAAGGTTTCGGTATTATTCATTATGGCATCGCATTTGATTACTGTTCTTAATGAGCATTTTTTGTGGAATATACGTTTCTTTAGCTAATCTGTGAGCTTTATTTATTCTTCGTATTAATGTCAACAGAATCGCATCACATTTGTACATTAATCATCGATTTGATAATGTTCTGGTTAAATTCAGTTTAGATACTTGTATTAAACTTTTTATTTGGCTAAAGCACCTATGAAGCTTTTTAAGGTGGCCAGAACGGTTGTCTAGATCAACGTCGA
Source organism: Ampulex compressa (assembly GCA_038496175.1). Lineage (NCBI taxonomy): Eukaryota > Metazoa > Arthropoda > Insecta > Hymenoptera > Ampulicidae > Ampulex > Ampulex compressa. Next base: position 54,323 of record JBCFXI010000549.1, read on the forward strand.
AACCTTTTCAAACAGCAAAATCTCAGCCGCGTTTCTCTGCAAACATTTGATATAGTGTGTAAGGAGCGCAACGTTGATTATTGAGTCAGGTTGCAACGGAGTCGTGCTCCTTGCGAAAATATTTACCAATTCAAAATCTATTTTCGAGCACAGGTATAATGGCCAAATTCATTCAGCCACGAGAAGCATAACCCCACTCCGACAATACGTGTTCTAACGTTCCATACTCAGCCGACGTTATTTCAAACCCTTTTATCACAAAAGTTTCACTCGTTTACTTGACAGTGGCGTAAACCTTTCTAATTCTTCAATGCTTTGTACGAGGTAAGATTAAAAAACATTTTATCGCGAAAGGAAATCGGGATAACCTAATACTCGACAATAAGAATTGAAATAAAACAGTCAAAAGAACGAGCCACAAACACATTCTTGATCATTATTTGTAGTACACTTTCGACAGTCGGTTGTCGCTTCTTCCCAAATTCATAAGGTCATCGTGAATCATATCTCCACCCTACGTCCGCTTCACTTCCTTACTTTTATAATACAAGATTCCACAGAGGTCGAGACTAAACCTCGGTCAGTGAGTATGAAGTTACGTAGAGGGTTAAGCGTAACCGAAAAACAACAATGCGATTCGTCGATATCCGATATCTTTGTTTGCAACCCTCCAAAGTCCACGAATCGAAAGCCGAGATCGAAAGGCTCCCGGGTAAGGGATTTTGATTTCCGGAAGGCAGTAATACTAAATTACCCTCCCGACATCTCCTTTCTCCGAATGGTAGGAGAGCCAGTAACGCTCGAGAGGGAAGAAACGACGCGCGAATTCTTTCTGTCCGTTTATCCGGCGGGCGCAGCCGAGTGCACGGAAAGTGCATTGTTCTTGCCCGTAGATAAGATTCCCTATATTCCGCGAGAGATGAATGACGCCGCTGTATCTCCTGCATCGTATGCACTTTACGTGCCCATCCGCTCCCCCCCTCCTCCCTCCCTCTCGCTCTCTCCTCCCCCCTCCCCGTGTTCCGCCGCCTTTTCACCCCGCCTTATATCGCAGTGTAATGTATTATTATCGTATCGCCGTTTCTCTTTTGCGCTTTTTACCGCGCGACGCGGATGAATAACCGAGCTGGATGCATGAATAGCCCCGGGGATTGCAAGAAAAAGGACGAAAGAGAAAAGAGGCGGCGGGTGGTGGCGGTGGTGGGGAGGGGGGGGGGAGAAAAAAGAGGAGGAGCGCAATTTCCGCTGGCAACAATGGAAAGCGCGAAGATAACGCGCTTTTGTGATCCCAACGAACTCTCCCTTTGCCGGCTCTTGATCTTGCCCCCGCGGCACGATTTATCGACGAATTTCCACGGAGGAATGTACGTACGATGACATTCCATGCCGCGTATGTGGGAATTGCTCCAGACGTTTTATGTTTATCATGGCGGGAGAGGGCCGTCGTTGTGGTAGTCGTCGTCGTGGTGGTGCTCGCGGATCATACGGTGCCCGCGCTATTCCATGGCATTCGGTTGCTCGGCTATTACGGCGGAAAAGAAATGTTCCTCTCGACGGAAGCTACGCAATTTTACCTGGAGCCTCATAGTCTTTCGCGATTCTTTTGGCCACTCTTCCCCCTCGAACTTGTATGAATGTTGTTTTCCTCCCTACTTTGCGCATCGTGCATTTCCAGATACGGATTATCGTAGTCCGTGTACGCGAGCGATTTTTCTGCGGTCGCATGGATGGACGTCGTCTGCTGGGGATTTCGAAATGGGAAAAGTGTCTCTTAACAATCTCAACTGGGATAACGTGAGATGTTAAGGTAATTGATGTTGCAAGAAGAACGATAAGCCACTGCAATCCTTTTCCTCGTTCGTTTACGCGCAGACGTTGCCGCAAATTTTGCAGGCGCGATGCACGGCAAAAGAGTAATTAACTCCGTTGTGTGGCACGAGGTCATACCGCGTCAGTATTTACCAGCGTGCTTCATTTTAGTTCCACGTAAAACTATTGTGCGACTGGGACGTACGTAGTTCCTCTAGAACTTCCGGCGAATGTGAAAAGTTTTATTAAAATCGTGATCCCGTCAGGCCGCTTTCGTGTTAGAGCCACCATTAATCTGTTAAGCTGAAAGGATAAATTAACTTCCCGCTTGGATATCCCTCTGCGATGGGTAATATCGTTTGGCTTTCCTCAAAAGAAGAAAACACTCGTGCACAGTTGAATTCGTTTCTTACTTCCACGACGAGAACCGCTACGTCTTGTTTTTCGCATGATTCGTTACGCATACATCGTGGAATTTTAAATTGATCTTGAATCGTATCTGTACATCTACATGAAGAAATAAATTCCGATGCGCACTCTAGTACAAGGAAGATGAACGTTTACTGTAACTGAGCATACAGAAATGTTCTCGATCAGAGAAAGATCCATTTTACAAATATTTCAAAAGAAATCCAACAAACTCTTACGTTTTCAGTTACTAATATAATAAGTATATGAAATAAAATTAACAATTAAGGTTAATAGACTTGTATTGAATAATTAAAAGACTGCGTGATCTAATGACACTATTATCTATCCTGCATGGTATCTAATGCAATGTATAATATATTTTCGACTTATCCACATTCGAATCACTTTTTCTCCCATCGCTCAAAGGAAAAACTCGCAAGTGGGCTACGCGACGTGGTGACAAATAATTCCCAAAAAACCACTTGGTCGGTGTTCTACGAATTCCTTTCATTGCGCCTCGTAACACCTTTATCGCGTTTACAAGCCGCCCGTCCGATTCACTTCAATTCGTTACGCAAATAGATATAAGGAAACTGTAGCGTATGACGCGTCGGACAATTAAGTTTCGGGTCTCGAAACTTTCGTTTTCGTGGGCATGCCACACGGCGATTTATGCACACGGTGAGCGGATCACGGAGATAGAGCTTTATCTTTGGTAAACAACTATAATCAATAATAAGGCACAGTTAATTTCAGTGGTAATCGACCACCCGATATCTGCCGCGGCCGCCTTGTTATTTGCACCGCCTTGTTTGCGCCTTTGTCGATTGCCTTTCGACACACGCAGGTTTTTCACGGAGGGGAGGGGCCGAAAAGAAATCGTTGTCGGACACAGTATACGTTCGTATCCACTGACGTTCTCAGAATGTTGCTCCAAATTGGTCATCCGCTGCACTATCAAATAGGAACAAGGAGGAGTCGAGATAGTAGAGAGGGAGCTGATAATTAGCGGATGAATTTGCATCCGCGTAGTAAATTCGTTTTTACGAGAATTGAAATTTTGGTATCAGACGCTATCAAAGTGACACTAGATACGGCGATTACGTCAATTATATTAACAGCATTAATGTTACGCGTTTTGCGTAGCGCGCGGTGAAGTGAATCGTAGAGATTCTTTACGATCGTTGAATGGGAATTTTGCATCACGTTACTAGTGACATTTGGCGCCTCGTGTCATTTCGCATTGCGATTCGCTTTCCTGGGCACATCGAAGTTTCTCGAACGTTTCTCAATGAATTAATCGGCGAAGCCAATAACACTGATCGGGCGACGGTGTCTACTCTGCAAACAATTGGTAAGCCCCTTTTGCTGGCATACCCGTAATCTAATAGAAAGCCACAATCCTTTCTTAACAGGTGGTGTTTTAAGATCACAATACGTACTCCTAAATATCATTTTTGTTCAATGACATTAAATCACAATATCACTTATTCCTACAATCCAATAAATATCGTTTCGCCTTAGTATTAACAGTTAGTACAAACGTTACGTCTTAGTATTAATCGAAAGATATACATATCCATAAAAGTACAATGACGTTCCTTCCAGATTCAAATGCGATGCGCTTTCCGAATCGAAAGAAAGATACTACGCTGATCGTTGACGGTCCACAATGTTTACTTCATAATGAGATACTAGTAGGTTGGATACTCAGATAAGATCCGCCTCTCAAATTCAGGCAGACCTTTTCATCGTCCTATCGAATTGATTCAAAGTCGATACATCTCGATCGACGGTGTTTGTCGGTGCGTGAGACGTATGAAGTGGCACGTAAGTTGTACGCAGGAGCGCATCGAAGTGGTTTTAACGTTCTGGAAGATGGCGGCCGCGCCCTATCAAGCTCAATGACCTCTCTGAGAAATCGTTTACTTCGCACGCGGCGGCGGCGGCGTCGTCGGCATACACGCGGATCGTCCGCACCCGTATCTTCGGCGCCGTGCGAACGCGCCTTTATGGCTTAATCCACGCTGCCGGATGACGTAAGGCGCGCCCATCTTTTTCAGCTAAGGGCATGCCCACCGACTCTCCAAGCGCCCGCGGAGAAGCCACGTAGGTGCGGGTAGGGTTACCGGATCCAACGTGTATAAAAGGAATACCGGGAGAGAGGGCGTAGTCTTAAAATGTCGGGAGAGGCAGAACCCTCAGGAGAGCGGCGCTCTGCGCGTGAAATACAATTTTTGTCGGTATAAAATAAAATACCCTCGCGATCCTCCTTTCCATTCTCCTACGAGCTTCGACCATTTTCCTTTGCTCGAGTCACACCTATGGAAATCTCTTCTATACGCGGATGATAAATTTGCTCTTTAAACACCTGTAAGGGAGGGATGGAAAATCAATTAAGATTAATAAATCACCCCCTCCTACAAATGTAATTATGTTTACAGAGTAAAAATACATAAGAGTATTTAGAACTCATGGGAGATCGTCGCTTCCTCCGGTGCTTTTTAATAAATCTACGTGTAAGATCCACGGAGGAGAGTGGAAGGCATCGAATTCTCCTTCGTTTTGAGGGGAGAGAGAAATTTTTAATTCCCCCGGTGGCTGGCAAGCACCCGCGAAATGGAAGTACGTCGAAAGGTTTCACGTCGACGCACGCCGCCGCTAATTTGGCCGGCCTGGTTTTTCCGCATTAATCAAAGAGAGACGCGGCTTCTTCGCGCACCGGAGGATAATGGCCCGACACGGTCCACGAGGTGGACGAGCAAGGGAGGCAAACCGCATAACCGCGGCCTTAAAAATAGAAACAATAAGACACGCTCTCGCGGTTTGACGCGAGTGAAGACCGAACTCCTAGAAATCGGATCGATTACGCGGAACTGGAAAAGGGAGACGCTTAATCGAGAAGCGATCGAAATGCCATTCGGTCGAGTAACGAGCGGTGTCTGCCATCGTATGACTAACATCCTCGTCTGCGGTTTCTGCGATAATCGGCGGATTTAAGTCCTAATGCGTGACGCTCTTTAAATACTTCATAAGTATAAATGCGTGGTTTAATTTCAGATTCATTTTTTTCTTCTTTATTATGAATGTTTTATAAAAGCAGGTGTGTCAAGTTTTTGTATTTTTTCCATGTCTTTTTACGTATACATATATTTATTTTTCTTTCTATCGTGTTTCGATCGATTTAGAAATTGGTGCAATTTGTTCAAAGGTAAGATGTAATAAAAGGATAAATGTTTTAAAACACGATTGATGCAATTTCAACTGTTAGGCGTACACGCGAGAGAAACGAGTGGCAAATCGCAGGCCCAGAAGAAGCAGGTTTATTTGTCGGCCATGATTTTGCAGGACTTCTTAAGTAGGACGATCAATAATACCATTACGTGATAGTAATGAGAAAACCAAAGGAGACGAGGAGTACGAACTGGCAAACCGCAACGCTCGTTGAATACCGTACGCTCGGTCGGAAGTAATCGTAGAGTAATAACGTTAATCGTATGAATGGATATGCGTTTAATTACGGCGTGTATCGCACGATACAATTATTACAACAGCAGCATGAAAAAAAAAACGATGATATATCTAACGTAACCGCAGATACAGCCGCGATATCGCAGAAATAACAAAAAAAATTGGCATCTACGGCGAAATTCGAGGGAAAATCCGCGTAATCGACACGCGAGCATTCCAAGCGAACGACATCCAGAAATGGTAATAACCGCGAAGAATGGAATCTGATTAGCATCGCTGTACCGTCTCCGAATTCTTCGATGTCTGCCTTCGTTTATTTATCGAAGATACAAAGATTCGTTTACTGCAAACGGTGTCGTGACTGAAAACAGAAATCGAGATATACGCAAGCGCTTAGAGTTGCACCTGGCCAACACATTTCACCGAATCAAAATGAGTTTTCGTTCCTGGTGGCTTCTACGCCGAATTATTTAACGGCCAAGTGATTCTTGAACTCAAATCATATCAAACGTTGGGCCTTGAAACGTGCACTATACGTGCTTAACCGCCATAACACCAAAATATCTGTGTGAAGTAGTTTCTCAAAACTGGGTCAAATGCGAACGAACCTCTGAAAGGGAACTCCCTCGATCCTGCGATACGAAAATTAAGAACGCTCTGAAGCCTTTCGTTCCCCGACTCTGGCAGGAAGACTTCGGACCAGGTTTCACCGTGTCGGCGTGACATTCGATCGAGATAGAGATATTAAAAAGAATTCTTGAAAGATCTTTCAAAGAAGAGAGCTAAAAATTGCTTTAAAAAGGGAAATAATCATAAGGAAAAGTCATAAGAAATGGAAAAAGGAAAAAAGCATAAGAAATGTTTTTAGAAATCCTTAAACCCCTTGTCTCACCATGCGCGTATTTAGCGATCATAATTTAGCAGTAACTACACTATTGATTATTCCCTTCTACTAAATTACTACCACACTTGAATTCTCATTAATCATCCATACCCGCCCTATTTTAAAAATGTTGATATAATTAAGTGCACGCACCGAGACTCATACTTGCCTATGGATTACACCGAGACACAAGCGTGACTCGTTCTCATAAGGCAAAGGATTAAAATACTTCAACATATTCCTGTAGATACGAGGATCGACTTATAGCATACACTCGCAGGTAATTTTCCACCATTCGAGATGCAAATTTCGCCAACATTCAGCTCGAGTACATTTTACAATTATCTTGAACGATGCCGCTTCGACGATAAGATAGCGCGGCAAGGCACAGCCCCATTGAGGAGGAGCGACCGGTTCGTATTTTTGCCGCACGATAATATCTTCTCCTGGCTGCACCAAAGGCAACCCTCCCAAGAGCGTTGTTTACAGCAAGATATTCAGGCGGCACGTCGCTACGGTGGTTTCCATTATTTTCGTCCTCCGATTTCAAAAGCCTCTCCCCCTCCCCGATTTCGAGCGTCTCCCACATGAGGCACGAATCACCGGCCGCCTTTTTCCCCGGCGCGCGATTTTCTCGGAACCTTCCGTGACAATTGACAGTGCGGCAGACAGTGGCTGCCCACTCTCGAGGAACAATTGGTTCGGCTATCTGAAGTGATAATCTCAGGAAACGACTTCTTGCAAACTCGTCCACGAATAGATCGCGATTTCTTCGCGGAACCGAACAACGCGGGGAGTTATCTAATGGTGCGCTGCGAAATCACGAAGCTCGGCCAGGTCGGTGTGTGCTCAGGCACCATGGAACTTCCATGAAGTGATCTTATCCCGGAGCTCTATCGATAATCCATGTATTATTGTCGAGCGTATTGTTGCCAAATCCGTTTCACGCCTAGATTACAACCTATCGGATTCTCGTTGTTCCTCGAATTTCTTTATTTACTTCACGTCCCTCGGAAGCGCGTCCTTCGAAATGCGAGATTTAATGAGTTTTTTTTTATTTATTTTATCTTTACTATGTTTTATATCTTTCGCGACCTTGACTCGATGAGCAAAATTGTTTTTAAAAATGATCGATACAGCCCTGCATTTGTTTATGTCCCGTTAATCCTCGTCCAAATTTGGATCCAGAGTGTAAGCTGCGTTTCGGTCGACGTATCTTCCGCGTGGGATTATTCGGACGAGACGAGTGGATTTTATATCGGGAGCCAGTCTTTGCGAGGCTTTTCAAATCACGTCGTAGAAACGCAAGAGTACCCCTTCGGGCACTAAACTTCTCGCCGCTAAACATTGCGCAAGTGAACGCCCGCGGATCGCTCTTAGGATCGTTGCGTAATGCGATAAACTGTGCCGCAATAATACAAGGTGACACTCGGCATCGGTTCGCCTTTTTCTGTTGAAATCCCGCCTTCTCATCAATGACATCCTCCTCTTCCCCCGCGCGTCGCTTTAATAGTAGAAATTTCAGTTACGTAATTCAACGGAGTAACAGTTCTATATATACAACGTAATTAATCACGATCAAAACAGTAGCTAATTAACGGCGAGGAAATCATGCCTGAATGATTAAAACGAAGGTATACAATAACAATACGTATTTATTATTGGAGCATTCGACGTTAGTGTTCTTGCCAATATATAACAAAAAAAGACACTTTTCGTGAGAATATGTGAATCTGGGATGAAAAATCACGCTATGATACTACATGATATATTTGACAATAATTACGATGATGCATATTGTAGATATAAATCAATATTTGTAAAATGGATGAGGATCATAGGTAAAGCCCTGCTCGAACACAAGGCGTTCAAACAGTTTCTGGTGAAAGTAAAGGGAAAGACAGCAAATCGACTTACCTGCTGTATTTTTCAATATATGGACCGTTTATTTTGTAAGCGATACAAGTCCATTTTCGGTTGTTTCGAGAAAATTAAATACAGGTAAATTATGTCACGTCTGGCAATGCGTCTACTAATTTATCAATATGTAATTTGATTATATAAATATTAATATATAAATATTTATTATTTATATTATACCCTATTTAAGTTATAACATCTACGTACGGTGGAATCAATTTTCTACTTGACGCTTGATTCGAATAATTATAAATATAGCGTTCAATTTACGAATAATAACCGCTTCCCGGGAACTTTTTGAACGCCCCACGTAACTGCGCCCTACATGTGTATCCGAGATTGCACGGTATTACTTACAATTTGCCATGGCGGTTTCCACATTCCACTGACGTCATCGGTGACGCTGGAAGATACGCATCCGCGTACTCTATCGCTCCGACATCCTCCTTGGCGATCAACCCTTAAATCTTTGCGATTCCAGACATTTTACTCGTTTCGCGCCAATCAACTCGCATTGCCGATGACATTTGCGTCCTCGTTGGCGATTAAACGTTGCACGATCGAATGAATTTCTCAAAGGAACATTCCCAATGATCGCAAGTAGAAAAGCAGCCGAGTGAGTTCATTTGATTCACGCTTACGATCATCGCGAAGCATCGATAGCAAAGTGTACGATGTCGAGCTAGGCTCGACATAGTATAGTAAAAGGTTAATTGCGAATACGGAATGGGTCAATAGGAGAAATTCCAAAGTGTATGCTCGTATGCTCGAACTCGTAGTAAACAGTTCTGTTAGGCAACAGCGTGTTTCTTGGTAGATTTTCTCCGTGTTTAAGTTGATCGATACCGAGAAATTCCAAAGTACACATTTTTCTTCCGCAGCACGGTAAATAAATAACGGTCGATGAATCTCGGTTCGATGATCCGATAGCCAGTTCTAGATTTCGCAACGGCGTAGTTGAAACGTTCGGGGCGAGTGACTCATAGATACCGCGAAAAACGTGATACCGCTGTGCAATAATGAACGATAGTCGTTGTCTAACGCGGAGTAACCGTTCGTAGTGCAAGAATCGTGGTAAACAAGTCCGCTGGAATGCATCGGCCAACAAATCTTCCATGCGAGCTGATCAAGTTGCGAAGGTGTACGTGCCGTCCGTAGCCGCGGTCTCTGTGTAACCGGCAGAATCTATATGATAACCCAGGAGCCCCGATACGTAACAAGAGTCGGTATACGACGAGGTACAAGATTTACCATGTAGCGCGTTACAAGTTCGTACCCTGTTTGCACAGACCGGGAATGTATTTTGGTCGGATTTGTCGGGTAAGGTCAACGACACCGTCATCCTCGAGAGAGTTTCTTCTAGCTCGATAAACCTATCGATAAATCGCTATCAAATCGAGGACCAGGAATAGCGCACGTCGAATCCTCTTCGACTATTTTGGCACTCGAGGACGAGATCGGCCGAGCGGCCCGGAATTTCGTCCGATGTGCGCGAGGAAATAAATTATCGCGGTGACACTCCCAAATGAAAAGTGTAAGCAACGCACCCGAGGCGTTTTACGCGCGGTTTGTACATAGGAAGGCAAGAAAGGTCACGGCTCTGACCCGTTTCGACGTCTTATCGGTCTGCAGGGCGGGCAAAGTTCGTCCCGCGGTAAGATGCCTGCCGTCAGACCGCGAGGAGATTATTTCTGACTTCCGTTTCTACCGTAAGTTAATTAGCGCCGATCGTTAGCACAGCGCCGAGCCGCGCGACGAATAAAATAAATCACCTAGAACGTCAATTTGTAGGGCGGGCTTTGTCTTTTCGCACGTTTGATTTATCGTTCCGTTAGCGGCACCTGTTATCGTTGCGCGGATGAGATTATTTCCTACCAGCACCGCCCTCCCGAACTAATTACCGGTGTTCATTAACACCGTGACAAAAAGTCACGTGAATCGAGATGCTGCTCGCGATGAGTAAGTCTTCCTGGAAGGAAAATTGGGCGGTCGAAAATGTTACTCGTGCGTCATTTTACGCGATAGAAGGAGTATTGTATGGACAATGATCTCGTCTTATTTTTCATCGTAATCGTCACGTTAGCTATAACAGATACACCGCTAATTTTTTAATCATATGTTATAACGTGTAATATAGAAAGATTTGTTATACTAGGTAAGAACTGAAATAAAAAGGATAACGATATCGACGATTGTTGTTTCATTTATCGAACGATAACCGACCCTGATTTTGCATTATATGAAAACGAAACCTATTTCGAGTCCAAAGATAAAACGTCCTTCGAGGATACGAACAAATTAACCGAAACATCTAACAAATATATTACGTTTAAAAAACAGTGTATCGATCAGAAAAAAATACAGTGTAAATTGAAAATTTTCCACTATTCCCAATTGAAACAATCCAAATAAACAAAAATAACATTATGCATTATTTAATCTCTTTATTTTCCATTCCGTGAATTTCTCGACCCATCGATGTGTTTACATCGCGATACCTTCGTGCATCAGGGATTATTTTCAAGCTGCACGTTTCCCATATCGCCGATCCTGGAGGATAATTCCGCCATAGTCGAGCCGCAGTCTTATCATCGATTATTTACCAGCAGCCGCTCATCCGATCGCGCTTCACGGCCCATAAAGTCGCACGCGATACATTTACGATCGCGCAGCTCCCAGGTACATTGACTTACCGCTGCGCATTCCGCAGTCCTGTCGCCGATTAATTCCACGCGCCGGCCCCGGATCCGCAATAGCGCCGATAATCGCCGGTGGGAACACCGGCGTTTAAATCCCCCGCGGCAACAATGGTGCGCACCCCGAAAAGTTATGCAGGCCTACTCGCCATGTGCCGCTTTTTCTTCCGCTTTTCCCCCGTCGCGACACGCGCTACTTTACTCGGGGACCATGCGATCGAACAATGCGCGCCCGTGGTGCACCCCACGTGCGCGACACATGCGAGCCCTTGGCACAATGGCCGAAAACCGACGATCGCCGCCGGACCGGTGCTCCGCGAAAGCGGATACAGTAAAACCCCTCGCGCGCGAGGCTTATTCTGGCGTGGTGCGATGGGAGCCGGGATTTTATCAGGAAATATTTCAGCTGGAATTCCACCTCCGGGATCCTCCGTGGAATATGGGAGAGGCTGGAATCGCGGATGAATACGTGGACGCGTTCCGTGGCTGACCGATTGTTCGTCACTTTCGGACTTTGATTTTCGTTCAAGCCGCGCGAGGTGTGTCTCGCCACGCTGTTATAATCTGCTTCTGACGTATGCTATACGATTTTTACAAGCGCTGAGAAAGGATTCCTTACTCATTATTCGTTTTGCAAGGAAAATTCTAAGTAGCCCGAATGGGGAATTTAGCGCGGGGCGTGTACGGCCCACGTGGCGCGGGACGTGTTAATGCAAATGGCGTTTACGACTGGTTTGGTGCGATAGGGTAAAGCACTCGTGCGAGGGGTATTGTAATATGGTGGATGGAAGGTTGGATTTTAAGAGGACGGATTCGAGTACGGATTTTGTCCATAGCGCCTCGGTCTTTCCGTGCAATATGGTTGTCGTAAATTATCGATATATACGAACAGGTATCGTGGCGTCGGAGATGAGCATCGAGGTGTTTCCACGTAGGACGAGTCGTGTCCGAAATCTGTCCGTTACGTCTGATATTTTTACCCTGGGACACGGTTAATTCCTATACGGATATGATGGCTTCGCCGTTCATTATAAGGGTCCTGTTTGGGAGATTTGATGGCTGCTGATTAGCCCTTGGTAATAATTATTGAAACCAGTTGGAATTAGCATCCGCTACACGTGCAAAAATCGATACCCGCCAGATGCATTAATGACGGCATTTACCTCCAAACCAATTTCGCGTGCGCGCATGGGAATTCGTAGTAATTGCGGAGTTCGACAAATATTTGCCCTGCACATCCCTCAAGCGTAACATATTTTCTAGCCGGTGAGCGATCTGCGCCCATTACTCCACCGAGTGCGCGTTAGATGATAATTACAAACGACATTTGTATTTGCACGATGTTTTCTATGCGTTTTAACGCTACCCCAATTTTCTGTACTTTACACAACACTAAACTGATCGTACGTCTAGTACATGTTTCGATACAAAAATAAACTAGAAGGTATCTACGCTGTTTTTGTCCTCGCTCCATGAAAGAGAATATTGTACATGCATAGCGAATCGCTTATATCGCGAACTTTTTTTTCTTTCAATCACTTTTACAAATTTCTGCATGAATTGATGTACTGTCGAAATAGAAAATTACTTTTTTATATCGAATTCAATTTGCAGTATATATAAGAAAGTCCCATTATGATGCATAAGTTTGACAGTGTACATAAGCTACATAAAAAATAGATAAACAGACGCGTCGCACAAATTTTCAGTAGTTTAACAACAGAAATATCGACAAAATTAACGTCATACCCAATATTATCCCATCAAAAACATGGCAGCAGAACGTACAGACTCCAACTTATACATAAAAACGTCCTTATGCATAAAAATCACTCCCGAAAACGTCATTTCACAAAATTTCCTCGCAGATTCGATTTCCGTCCTATCCACCCGACGACCAGAATTTTTCCCTATCGCCTACACATCGAAAAACTAATTAACATCTAATAAATCTTCCCCATAAACCACTGACAATTAATTCAACATTCACAACAATATTTATATATCATTATTATCTGCCCCCTCAAAGATCATTAAAAAACGCACCAATTTTATCAATCCCTATCTCCGGGCGACGAAGTCCTTAAACATAAAAATCACCCTCGAGAAAGTAGTTACACAAAATTTCCCCGTACCGTCGACCTACAAACTCTCCGCACGATCAACCTTTTCATCCGTCCCAACAATATTTCCCCAATGCGATTTCAACTCCCCCTTCCTCCGGATAACACCCCTCCGCCCCCCCCCCTCCGCCATCGCCAAAAGTTTTTGCTTATACGAGGAAAGGTCGACCCCCGAAATCCGGCGGGCGATAAATATCGAAATCGAGGATACGCTCACCCCTCCCGCGAGCCGGTCAAGAAAAGTCGTACACGTGAGCCCCCGTGCGTGTGTTCTCAGGGTGCAAGGAGGACGAGGCAGGTGCCGTGGAAGTGGAGCTGGGCGGAGGTTGCGCGGGTGGAGCGCCAACCGCAGGAGGTGGAAGCACCGGCGGTGGTGGTGGCACCGTTGGCGGCGGGGTAGGGGCCGCCGAGGGCGGATCGGCGAAGCAGCAGGGTGGCGAAAGGTGCCCCCAGTGCGGCATCCTCTGTCGGGACGTCCACGTCCTTCAGCTCCATCTCGAGGACACGCATAAGACTTCCTACGCCATCGACAAGCACGATCTCAACGCCCAATTCTCCCAAGTGGTGAGTGGAACCAACCTCGAGGACTAAGCGCCTCTCCCGCTATCTGCGTATCGATCATATTTTGCCGGTCCCCCTCCCCCGCTGCCCCCCCCACCGCCCCTATATCACCAGCCCGCTCGTCCCGCAACGGGGGTGCGCTCTCGCCGAATTTTCCCCACCGACCGAAATCGGCGCTCCCTCTCCCTCGTTTTTTTGCGAATTTTTTTTTCTTTCCTCTTTTTCTTCTTCTTCTTCTTCTTCTTCACGGCATGCGCGTATCGCGGAGAGGGATCGCAACGCGCTCAGGGATAGCGCGTATTTTATGCGTAGAGATATTTTGGTAGCTCTGTTTCTCGCTGGGTGAATGCGTTTTGTGCATGGTTCTTTTTTTTTTTAATTGTAAGGATATGGATGTTGTGATGTGCGCGTTATTGGTTGAACAAGGGGAATATAATTTAACTTAGCGTTCAAGGGGTTGAGTGGGAAGTTTCGAGTTCGATGACCTTAGCTTGTCGATGGGGAAAATTAGAGGGTGCTACGGCAAATATACGCAATTTTGCACACTGATTTGTGATTGGATATTGTATTAATGAGTATTTGTAAAGATGAGGGTGGTGTAGGCGTTCTGTGCGTAAAGGATTGTAAATACGATAGGCATTGTACCTTGTGACTATCTGAATTTTTATATAGGATGTGTTTAGGTTTTTGTTATATGTATAGAGTAATTGTCGAAGAATAATTTTGTACATCTTCGAAGAATTTTGTTTCCGTGGAGAAGAGATGAAAGTACATATAGGTAATCCAAAGAATTGCATTGGGATACGATAAATGTTATTTTTTCAAACTGCAATTGCTAAAGTGCAACAGGTACGATGACGTCGGTTCGATCTAAAACTGTACCAATATTGTTGAATTCAGAAATTTATTATTTTTTTATGATTTACGACCATCTTCATTTCGAAGCTTTCTCGAAACGCAATTTTCAAGTACGCCTGTAACATCTTTATATGAAAGATATATTAAAAATGACTTACTTCTACAATCAATACGTGTTTTATTTTAATTTTGATATCCATGTATAACTTTTTTAATAAAAATTCGTCCGTGTCACGTTCCATTTTATCGCGGATAAAGCTCATTATACGTACGATAACAATTGCGCAATTATCATTTTTCGTATTTCTTTATCGCTTCTTCCATACTCGAAATCCGAATTTAATTGCTTAAGTGTTTCACGTTTAAAAACAATCAGTATGCACGTGAGCGCATATTTTTATAAATGCACATGTAATTTCTCGATGATTTCATATAAAAGCTGACGGTGAAAAGAGGAAGGAGAAAAAAAATTTTCGCCTGATTCTTAAACGTAAAAAGGAGTGAAGCATGGTCGAAAGCAGGAAGGAAATGTCCTGGCGATTTTTTCGCCGTCTCATTTTCCGTTAGTTAATTAGGTGTCCTGTCGGTATAACAAATTTCACGGAGGATCTTTGTCGACCTCCTTTCGAGGCACGTTCCTCGGAGAGTAGCGAGAGGGGTGACTCCGGTATAGGGGTGAAAGACACGAGGGTGAGAGTAGGATGGGAATCGCAAGTAGGAGCTCTCCCCTTTTGACCGCTTACAGTGTTGCCACTATTAAGAAAACCGCTTCCGCAATTGCTATATATATGTCGAGAAGTAAACGTATTAATCGTTCATCGTTATAAAATACATGCTGGAAAAATTACGTGCCAAACGAACTCAAAACAACGTATCTCATAAGTCTACGATATTTTTGTACTACCAACATACTTTCGTGATTTTAAATTAATTAGACCTATATTATAAATTTCAGATATTATATCTGAGAGAATAGCTTGAAAAATGAGATTTTATATACGATCAAAAATATGCTTTACCAAAGCTCTTTTATATCGAAATCCGGTATAATTATGTTTTGATACCTTGCATCTTTACATATTTTTATCCGTTCCTTTTTTTGTCAATAAATCTTTCCAGTCTTGCAAAGTGTGCAGCAAAACCTTCGCCAACGTCTACCGCTTACAGAGGCACATGATCAGCCATGATGAGAGTGCAGTGCTGCGTAAATTCAAGTGCCCTCATTGCGAGAAAGCCTTCAAGTTCAAGCATCACCTCAAGGTACGTGTCCCTCCTCCTTTTCTGTTGGCCCGTTAAGTATCTCACTGAAATGAAGGAGATAAATTACGAATCGTCGCCAAAAAGACGCTAAACGTCCATTAATTTCATCAGTTTAGTCATCGGATTGAAAATAAACGTTACACATTTCTCATTATGAGAATCATGAATATAGCGATTAACACGTTCCGTGCCGGACCGATTTTTCGTTACTTTTGGACTTATTTTTGATTTTTGCTCAAGCTTAAAGTTTTGCTTCTAACATTTTTCATAATTGGTAAGAAATAATTCCTTTTTAATTTTTCGTTTTGCAAGGAAAATTCAGCATGAGGCGTATACGCTCCACGCGGCACGGAATGTGTTTCAGAGAGGAATCTATCACATCCTGATAAACACTAAAAAATTCGCGCTAAAAAATTCATCGTGCAGCTTTGCGCATTTAACACGTTTGGATCATTGTTTCTGGAGCGGTGTTTGTGCTGGAAATCATGAAAAATATTCAAACGAGTATTAGGTCTAAGACTGCAATTTCCTTCCTTCTCGCAGGAGCACCTTCGCATTCACAGCGGGGAAAAGCCATTCCAGTGCAACAATTGCGGAAAACGATTCTCCCACTCGGGCTCATACTCGAGTCACATGACATCGAAGAAATGCTTGATAGTAAACTTGAAGAAGACGCGGCAGGGGAGCATAAGCAACGTGGATCGGGGCCCTAAGAAGATCCAACAAACGTTGCCTGGTCGTCGGGATGTAGACTTGCTAACGGCAAATAACAATACCTTCCTTCCTATCTTGCCAAAGCTCTCCCCTTCGGATCATCAGGAGATACAAGGGGAAGGTGCAGGTAATAATAAAATGCATCAGTTACATTGTATATTTAGATATTCTACGAATGCATATATGACGTAATAGCTATGTGAAAGCGAGCCTTAAAAATTTTCCGAAAAAAATGGTATACTTTACTGAATATAAAGGAAAAAAATGTACATATGTATATGTATCAGTAAACATAGTCGGTGATAGCATGTAACAGTCCAGTAGATTAATAAATATTTTGCGACTCGCCGAAAGTCGTAAAAACGTGAAATATTCGCTGACCTGCAGATTTTTACTGAAGCTCAAAAATCAAATCCATTTCCTTTTACTTTAAATAGGAAAATACGACACAAATTAACGAATGATAATAAATTCTATTTGTAAAAAAATATGGTACGGTGAAAGTATTTTTATAAACATTACTCATGGACAACGTTGAGAAGAAATTGTTTGTTCCGATCTCGATGATTGACACCTTAACACTAAACCTACCAGCCATTTTCCAGGCATAGTTAGGTGTACTAAGTATATCCTTAAAGAAAAAGAGGACGAAGAAAAATATCAATAGATTAATTTATCGGTTCATACGCAGCATTAAAATCATGGAAAATCTCATGATCCCATCTCAAAGTTCCAAAATGTTTCAAAGAAATCACTGATCCGTCATTCTGACCGCTTCGATAGATTTAGTGTTGAAAAGAAACTCGACAGAATATTAAAACGCAAATTCTTGTACGCTTAGGAATTTACGACGTGCCAACTCTCGTACCTCGAATGATGGGCTTCTTCAGAAGTTACTTCCTCCAATCCTCCCTGGGCAAAATCCTAAACCGACTGCACACCAAGGGACTGGACGAAGTGGCGGAGCGAGTCGAATCTCATCGAGAGGTAATGAGCCCTTCGACGGCGGACTCTGAAGGTACGGAGGGTACAGAGGGCAAGGAATCCCCCGCGCCTGCCGATTCCCAGGGTCTCGACGCCGTCCGCAGAATCTTGGAAACTGTCAACACCTCGGTCACGATACAACTTCTGGAGGCGAACGTCCGGAAATTGTCAGCCTCGCCTGCTATTATGGAGTTCGAAGACGACTGCCAGGTATTTTACCTTTTCTCAGCTTCCACGTTGAAAGCACAGACTGATTCGGGAAAAGTCTTCCCATATATATCGTGACGTTTGAAAATAAGTAGACTTTCACATATTTAATTTGAACACAACCACTGTACCGAAATTCTATTTATTTCTTACAAAAAAAATATATATATATAAATTAAAATGTAAATAATAAAAAAATAAAATAGATAATGAATATAAAATAGGTATATATATAAGATTTATATTTATATATATGTTTAAAATATATTTCATAGGATCAAGACAGCGAAATATCGAGCGAGATGGCACACTGTCCGTACTGGCCTGCGGCAGACCAGTACGATTCGCAGAGCGAAGGTCTGGCCGCGAAACTCGAGGATGTAAACCAACCCAGTTCGAGATCGGGTTGCAAGAGAAAATTCGACGATAGCTCGGAGGCGGACTCGGTGGACGAAGATGACGGCAGTCAGACTCACAACGATAATGGTAGAAGGGTTAGAGCCAGATCGCTCATAGACGACGAGCAGTTGGCCGTACTAAAGGGCTACTACGCGATCAATCCACGACCTAAGAAGGAGGAAATCATAATGATCGCCAATTACATTAACTTCCCCCCTCGCGTTGTGCAGGTACGTGAAAATCAACGCTATTTTATCATTATAACAGTGTATTCGCGCTTTCTTCGAGTCACTATACTTCGATGTTAGTGATTCTTGTACATATAATTAAATTAATTCAATGTATTGTATTTACGAGCTCATATGTATTACACGCTATTATTCTCAAGTTTAAAAAATATTATGAAACACAAATGTATCACGCGGTTTGGCACAAAAGGACTTCTTGGTAATTTCATCCAGGGCATAGATTAACGTTTTCAAATATATTCCACCTTAAATTCCTCCGTAAAGTAATCCTGATCTTTTTACTATTTTTTTTTGTAAATCTAACCAAAACGTATTATTTCGAAACGCTATTGGCCATAAAATTCGAACTTTATTCATTTAACGATTACGTTTCGCGTAAACTTTACTTCAAGCCGATCTCCTTCTATCCTCGAAACCAGCATTTCTCACGTCTCCCTTCGGCCGTCTTTCAGGTTTGGTTCCAGAATTCTAGGGCGAGGGATCGAAGGGAATCTAAGATACCGGCCTTAGTGCCACTGGCGAATGCGGACAGTCAGCCCATAATCGAGCAGCCGTTGGACTTGTCCAAAAAAGAAGCGCTGACTATATCGGTGATCAAAGAGAGCGATACCTCCAGCAGAAACACCTCGTCCCCCAGCGAGCAGAAGGACGAGAACTTTACGCCGCCTAATCCAGACACGGACGATCTCGAGGATTCACCCCTCGTCATAGACGAGGAAACCACGGACTCCGCAGAAGTTAGACGCGCATCCTCCGCCGGGGAGAACACCGCGAAGGTACTAATGAAAATAAATCAAAGCCGCTTGATACAGCAAGAACGTACGCCATGCTTATTTGTAGCATGCACAAGGCCACAAAATATTCTAGGTATATTAGAATGCACTGGAACATACTGGAAATATATATTAATTATACGAGAAAGATCGTAAAAATTGGAGTTTTTTTTTTTAAGAAGGAGATTTGAGTTTAAAGTTCTTGAAGGATTGAGCGAGTTTTTTAAACAATATTTTTTGCATATACCTAAAAAGCGGAGATGAAAGAACACTATGTAAAAATTTGATTAACGGGAGCGAGTTCGATATATTCTTGGTTATCGTATAAAATATGCTTTTCGAGTATGTTTCTGATCGTTACAATCGCTAGATGTTTGATCAATGTTTTCTTTCGGATTCTGCAGTCTCAGACTCAGACGAATATTAAAAGCGAAGGCGAAAGCACGGTTCAACCGGAGGCTCCTCCAGTGACAGAGGCCGAGCAGGGTGTCTATTTCTGTGATCGGTGTGACAAAACATTCTCCAAGCACAGTTCCCTCGCTAGACACAAGTATGAACATTCCGGTATGTACTTAAAACTGCTAACATATATCTTTCCTTGCGCGAATTCGATCCACGGATCAAGAATACTCATGTAAAATCTTATAAAACGAGCATAAAGTTAAAAATTGCTTGCGTAAAAATGTTTGCTCGCCCGCGAAAAAAGTACTATTACTTTTAAATAGTCCAGTCCCATAGTCCGACCTTCATTGCAATAAACCAGGTACATATCTAGACTCGTAAAAAATCTCTGTGCTTTCATCAAGAAAAATCTGTTTTTATTATACTCGAACATTTATAGTACTTTTATCGATTCCCATCGCATTACAGCTCCATCGAAAGAAACCACACCCGCGCGAATATACTCTCCTCTTTGCCATCTCGATCCGACGCATCATTAGCCACGCAATATAAACTCTAACCTCGAGTAACGAAGTTCCATTCGGTCGTAGGGCAAAGGCCGTACAAATGCGTGGAGTGCCCAAGGGCGTTCAAGCACAAGCATCATCTGACCGAACACAAGCGGCTGCACAGCGGCGAAAAGCCCTTCCAGTGCTCCAAGTGCCTCAAGCGCTTCTCCCACTCTGGCTCCTACAGCCAGCACATGAATCACCGTTCCTCCTACTGCAAACCTTACAGAGAATAGGAGTGCTCCGCTCTCTCGGCCAGGGCCCGCCCAGGGGCCCCCTTCTTCCTCTTCAGGACACGGCATTTAGGCCTTCGATAGCAGCATCCACGCGACGAGATCGTAAGTAAGCAGAGCAACGCCGATGCGGGAGCAAGAGAGACAGGCTCTGACCGCGATCCGAGAACACGTTTCGCCTGGCTGCTGCCTCCCCCCTCCACTCGCACGTTTCGATCCTCGAGCTTTTCCATCTATACTCGACGTTGCTTCGAGCCCCTTCGCTGATCGACGAGGTACGTCGAATTCGCGAGCGACGCGATAGACGCTCCAGAGCGCGTCCTCCGGACCGCTTTTCGATGTCGCGATCGAGACTATGGTCGGTGCAGGCTCTCGCGGACGACTCTTGCTAACGTCCACGGTTTGTTTAACACGTCGAGCTGCCAGCCACTTTCTGAGCGACCGCTGGCCTACCGCTATCCTGAACGAGACTCGGAGTGTGAGCAGCACGATACGATTATCGGCTACCTCCAATTGGGGATTTTTCCGCGTTCTAATTCATTTTTACCTCAATAATAAAGTTTGAACTTTATCATATAATTATATATATATTTATATGTTGCTTTATATCTTTGATTTAAAGTTTTGACCATTCGTCACTGCAGAAGAAATATTTTAAGAGGAAGAAATTATTTTCGAATTTCACACGCTTGCTTAGGTGTTTCGTTTCTTAAGATTCTCAATTGAACGCATGTCTCGAGACATTTCGTTCTAAACGTGCTTATCTTCTGCTACGGAATAATAGGCTTACACTCCGAGGCATTCGAGCCGAGAGCGGTGGTTTGAGAGCCCCCGTGAAAACATAGCCGCCACCGATATCTGGATGTCGTGGCGTTCGACGTGTTAAAGGAGAACAGATCGTGGATTTTCTCGCGGGCCGCCGACTATAGTGGGCGTCGGTAGCGAACGGATTAATGGCCGCCCCCTCGGGCTTTTCTCTCCGCGTGGGAGTACCGCGTTTAGGCGGATAAACCAAACGACATGTAACGGTACCAAAAATGCATAATGCAATAATCTATTATATATGATATAATATACATAATATTTTAGTATTTTTATTAACAAGATATTATATATACCATGACAATAATAAGGAAACTAATTAATGTACAAATTTGTTAGCCACGTTCGCACGGGGAGCGCGATGTTCATTGGTCAAGCGAAAATGGCGCGCCCGTTTCCGTGGTTGAAAGTAAATTCCGCGCGCGGAACGAAGGACGTTGAGAGTCGAATGTTACATCCAGCATTTTGGAAATCGTCTTGAAAAGGGATCTTTAGAAATTGCCATAGTATTTCGATAACTTTAAACGACCTGTACAGATATCAGAGTCATATTTGGTATTCCCATCTGGATTTCAGGAGTTTGTTTTGACCGACTTGTTGACCTTTGGAACGCCCTGTACTTACTGTACACGCCATCGATTCGACGGCGTAGAAAATGAAACCACGATCGAGGCATTGAGTAATTTCGAAAGAAGAACGGGCACGTCGTTTTCGGGGATGAAAATCGCGCGGAACGTAAAATAAGCCGCTCGTTCTGCGTTAGCAAATCCACACAATGGTCGAAACACCGTGTCATACACTACGTCTGAATTGAACTGCTAACAGAGCTTAACACAGATCCCGATCGACCGCAGGATGGAGAGAAAAATCTCACGTTTCACCTCCTCGCAATCGAATGACGCTTCGATTCGACGAAAAAAAGAAATGGCCATATTAATATAATATAGTGTCGAAGGTTTTTTCAGGGCCTTGCGGGCCGGTGAACGACGCCATGCGAGAACGTTTCGATAATTGTACTTACAGACACAACGACGCGCGTCGGCGGATTCCTATGATCGTCCTTTAAGACGAGGTAATTAGCAACGCCTGTACCTCGAAATGCACGACACATTCCGCGAGGATCCATTCGCTTTTAGGGCCTCCTCTCATCGTTCATCTTCGTTCAAGCGCTCCTCCGGTGGAGAACAAGTCCTCGCCGTTTCCGTTGAGCTCGCGTATCCTTAGGAAAAGAAAAGAAAGAAAAAAAGGAACACTGTAGACAACCATGACAAAACTCCTCGAAAGGTCGCCCGTCCTCGAAGGCACAGGGTGAAAGCCAAAAAGATCCCGGCTCGAAGAAGGAAAGACTTCTTTCGATTCAATCGTTTCATTTCTACGATCGACAGTTTCATCGTTCACAATTCTAAGATCACCTCGAGAACGATCCTCGATCGGCGCAGTTGCAATAGGATTTTAAATTTGAAAGCCCGTGGCCGAGCTCGAGGGAAATTGCGGGGCCGAAAATCGCTATAGCTCGCAGCAAGTCCCTTCACCGAGATCCGGGGCCCCGATGGTAAAGTCTAAGTACGATATTAAATGCTTCCAATACTGTACTATTAAAATTATTATTACGACATTTATATGATTTTATTCGTTCGGACGCGTAGGTAAGCAGTATATATACTCTACAGATTGATAATACTCGAGAATGTATTTTATAACAGTTTATGCGTCTTTTTATTTACACGTACCACAAGTGATAAGTGATATTGTTATTGATAAAGATAAAAAAAAAAAGAAGAGGCGTGGGAAAAAAGAAGGGCGTACAGGAGGGCGACGATTACAGATATACCGTATATATATATATATAAATATATTAAATGAAAAAAAGGGGTTATTACCGCGCTCGACGTTCGCCAGAACGCCGCGCGAGGCTTGCACTTCTTCCTTAACGTCTAGAAGCTTCGGTTATCCGCGACAGGCATCGTGTCCACCAACTACGAAATGAATAATGCAGATATGATGCTTATAATACTCATTTATTATAGTGTTAACGATTAAGAAATATATTTTTATATAATTATAATGTAATATTTACGATACGATAGTACTAATCGAACGCAGCGGCGCGACCAACAGCAGGTCCCAATCCCGAACCGGTAACAGATCCACGCAGGTCTACGTTTCTCTTTTCGGACACTAGCCACGGAAAAACTCGCACCCTCGTAGTTTGCCGTTCTTCTTTTCCTTTTCTCGCATTTCTCCCTCGTCGGGCGCGTTCCTAACATTTCGCATCACGGTAGAAATCGGTGTCGCATCATCCTCCGCGGACGTCCCTCCTTCCCTCCGTTCACATCTCGCGATTCATCACGGGAGTGAAGCCTCCCGATTGGTCCTCGAGTGATCGTAGCGGTGACGTCGACGAAGATCGCGAGGAGCTACGATGACCGCGCGTGGATGGAGACTCGATCATTTCCACGTGGATTGATTCGAGCTCGAATCTCGGACGTCACCTCTGGAGACATTTTCCACGTGGCGCGTGCATCGTAGCTCCGAGGAATCCACCTCGAAGCGGTTGGTCCTATGGCCGAATGACCTTAGCAGTCGAAAGATCGAACGAACGAGGTTCGAGAGTCGTTTCGGTCAGAGCCTTAGTTTGCTACTTTAAAAAATCTCACGACCAACGTGCTAAGGCCAGGGTGGCCGTACGCGTTTCGGGCAAAACCGCTGCGCGACGCGTTCCAGATGTCTAGCATCGTAGATCCTTTGAGACCATAAAGCGCCGATTTATTTATTTTAACGATAATATTTGCGCAAGATTCGTCATTCGTCGGTAATTACATCGTTGATCAACTCGAAAGTCATGAATTCTCGAAGCAGTTAGCGTTAACTGATCTCTGTGCAATAGTATAGATTAATGAAATATTTACACGTGAAATAAATGTACTTTTGACCGGGATATACCTATATTGAACTGATCGAGGCGGCAGTCGAAAATCCAGAACTGTCTCGGATAATACGGTACGCGTGGTCACCCTATTCGAAGGCCATCGGGACGTAAAGGCAGGAAACTTACGAAGACAATATTATATACGTATAGGTAAATAAATGAATAAAAAAAGGTATATATATATATTATATATAAATATAAATATTTCGTCTGACTCGGGAGTATTTGCAACCCCGCTCGCCTCAGTACATGTACGTAACTACGTAAATAATCGAAAACTAAACGCATGTAAGTCGCGGGCTTTCGTGCAACGGCATCGGTTGATACCCCGTTATTTCCTATACCGAAGAAGAAAAAAAAAAGAAACGAAAAAAAAGCGTACACGATCGAGATCGGCGGTGATCGGAGAAACAATAATAAGCGGGCAGAGAGATACGAGAGAAATTGTTACGATTGTTGAAGCAACGATTTAATAAGCACCATACGATGCCTTCCGTGAACGACCGAGCTTGCCTAGTTGCCAAGATGAAGATAATAAATAAAAATGACGGTTCGACCTCGAATTCAGTCGCCGAAAGCGAAGCTGCTTCCCCGGCTGGCCCCCCTCCCCCCTTTCATCGCTGCGTTCAACAAGGAACAAGGACATTAGTAAATAAATAAAAAATGATAAAGAAAAAGAGAAATCAAACAAAGAAAATGCATTCCTGAAATTTGTAATTCTAGTATAGACGAGCTGCGCGAAAAATTTCACGAAAATTCCGACCGGTATGTGCATCGTGCATTTGCAATGGGGACACGGGGAGGCGACTGCCTTTCGCATTTATAGTACTCAATGAACACTGGTGGTTATGCCATTGAGCTTTCCATGACTATATAATTACATAAGTATCAGAATGAATTGTATATATATATATTATAAATACTCGAAAAAAAAACTACCGCAGACAATAATGTACCGTTTCTTCTAGCAATTAGAGAGCGTAAGCACTACACCATAGTATATACATTGTAGGCGTAAAAGGATAAATTTACAAAATTGGTATATAAATATATAGTATATATATATTATATACATAATTACATTTAATCGCCACGAATAGCGATGTGGATATTATTACGACGGCGATGTGTAATATGCAGTACGTACTCGAAAGGATGGTCGGGAAAGGTATAAAAACCGAGGTGACTGGAAGTTTGGCGGCGTAGTGTTCGCAGTGTCGCGTCCCTATAAGAAGCAATCTTGTAATTAAAAATGTAGACACGGCGAGATTGAAGCTCGCAAAAGAGGTATTTATTCGGATCTGTTGTGGCGTGTAAAGTGAAGTTTATATGAGCTATAAATATAGAATTTTATTCTAGCATTCCACGGAGTAATTGTATCGCATAAGGTAACGTTAATCCGTAACTTTTTCGATGTTTTTATCGTCAGCAACGCTAATACCAGTGAACTATACCCCGTCGCTTAAAAGTCAAAGTTTCCTTTACGGACGTGCAAACGTATCGCTGTAAGCCCGGTGGCTCATCTTTCCTGTTCTTTGTAGTGCATCTGATGCATGATACCCACGGCCAAACGGGTCAGACCCAACGAAAGGAATTTCCAAGCGAGAGATACCTTATTTTTGTAATTATATTACGAGACCCTTTGATGTTCTACGATAAAGTAAGTTTTGCATTACTCTAAGAAAGGACGATCGTATTAACCGACGTCGTCGACAATGGGCATTCGAGGGAGTGAGAGGGGTGAATAGAAAATGAAAAAAAAAAAGACGGTGGGCGAAGGGGAGCGGGAGAGGGTGAATCGATTGTTGAGGATCGAAATCGAGCACCGCAAACACTACGTAACTGAATTTCACGGGGGAACGAATTTATGAGGCTCGGCTTATATGGTCGCCGCAACGCGTTAATGCGTGAACGAAGATGGTAATAGAGATGGGAGGATGAGAAGGATAAAAATAATGTATTGTGACGAAGTTCCATCCATAATAAATAAATGAAAATATTATACAGTTAGGCCGACTTTTCCGCCAGTTCGTGCCTTTTTTTCTGCAGGGAGAGAGTGCAGTTTTGGAATCCGAACTAAAATATGTGCTATGATGTAATGCGATTGCGCGGGGTTACCACGAGCGTAGAAAGAGTAAAAGAGCGCGCGTGAAAGAGAGAGAGAAAGAGAGCGAAAGAGAGAAAAATAAAGAGAGCGAGTAATTTAGCCAGCTAGATAAGAAAAGGGGGAAGGAAAATAACGAGCGGTCGGAGAAATGAGGAAAGTTTGGGAGTATTGCGCGCCGATGGAGGACACCGAGCAAGAGTCCAATTATCACATAATATATATTTTCGGAGAACGCTGCCGCACTCGTATTCTTTCGAATAAATAAAAAGTAACAAAAAACAGGGAGATGAAAGGGGGGTGGGATGAAGGAGGTGTAGGAAGGTGCGAGATAACGACGAGTTAGCGGAGCGAGAGAGAGAGAGAGGGAGAGAGAGAGAGAGAGAGAGAGAGAGAAAGAACTTTAGCAATTGTTGAACGTTCGTTAAATTGTCCTCGTTTCACGATGTAATAAAGGCTATTTTACTTTGATGCCGATGTTCAATTTCTTTGCTCGCTATGCTCTAACGTTTTTCCTCTGTGATTCAATCACCAACGATTTTTTTACAGACTTCGTTCCAATTCTCTTCATCCGTTCTGATAGTACTTAGAGTTCGATATGCAAGGGTATCGTATAGTCTGTATAAATGTACAGATACGTGCATTCAATGTTGCTAATGATCACTAATTAATCTGATGCATACGTTAAATTTGAATTGCATATATCTATTCGATGACGTTTTGACGACGTACAAATAAATTTATATGTTTGAGTTAATTGTACCGAATGAAGAACGTAATAAAATAGAGTATTTTGTATCTGACAATGCTTTTAAATAAGCTTATTCGACATTCATACGAATACCCTGCATTGACCTCTAGTGTATATTATAAACGAAGGTGTCACGTGACTTTGGAAATATCAACTGAGCTCGTAAGTTCTCCCAGTAAACCTAGGAACGACATCTATGAGACGATACCTCGAATGTCTTTCTTATGCTGTAAGATAACTAGTTTACATTTGACTTACTATCGATTCATAAATGTGAACGTTATCGCCATCTACTTGTGATGTCTAACATTTATTTTATATATATATATATGTAATCGGTATTCTTTATATTCATGTAATTAATAATCGTAAATAATTTGGACTTTATTCCAAAATCGAATATAAAGGGTATCATTAATATTATTGGACAAAACTTGAACAACCTTTAATGACATAGTCTCACATATATTACAGGCGTTTGTACATTTCAATAATACAACTTCCTGACTCCCGAATTCAAAATTAAACTACCTACACCACTTAAGTTCATATGACTAGTTTCAAGCATTGGACGTCGGTAGCGTCTCCCTTGTATCTGTTGAGCTGCCTTAATAAATGCAATTTCGTTTGTTTACAGTGCGTTGTATGCAGTTCATACAAAGTACACATGTTCAACAAAGTTGGTTCTTGTAAACTTTTTACAGGGTTACGAGTTACTGCACTCTCATACAAGTGTACTGCCGCTTTCAACTGGCCGGTATATAACAAACAGACTGCCATATTATTGATTAACATGATATTCGAAGGATCCATTGACGAAGCGGTTTGAAAGCAATTGTATGCCTCCTGGAAAGCGTTTTGAGCAACAGCCATCAGTCCTCTGTCCACCAATTCTCTGATCGAGGGAGTACCTTCCTCCGATGTTCTACTAATTAACAGCTTCTCGGCAGCAGCCACATCCCCGAGAAACAAATGCACCCTCCCAATTCCTGACTTCAATATATCCAACTGTTCCTCCGACCAGTCAGGGGACTTGCATAAATCCTCCAAAATGTCTATTGCCAAGACATAGTTTCTCATACTGACGGCGCAATTAATAATAGACACTAGCACTCTGGATTTTCTGCCTTTCCAAAGTCTAACCGCATCCTCCTGCTCAGATGCGCTGATCTTGATATGAGACCCCTCCCCTCCAAGACCAGCCTGAAAGTTAGCTATGACCCGATTTATCGTAGCCAGAATCTTATACAGATTATCCAAAGCCTGCTTTGGCTTCCCGTAGTAAGACGGTATCTCTGCCAGGAGTAACCTAAAGGCGAAAGAGGCCATTGACCCTGGTCTGGTCCCATATAGTTCCGGATAGAAAGTAAAGTACATGTCAGGCTTATCCAAGTTTCCAAATGGCTTAGACTCGTTCTCTAGGACATCCAACTGTCTTAGTTTAGTTAACAATGCCAGCCTCGTATACCACAGTTGCAAGGAATGTGGAGTATGCTTGCTTGGTTGATTTATCTTGCCATAGCCCTGAGCGTAGACTGCCAGAAGTCTTCCCGAAAGATTTACTGCTGCTCTGTAACAACCGGCTTGGATAAGGTTTCTTAACCCACGCTCATCCTGCGTCACGTCAGACGCTGTCAAGACATTCCTGTGGATGTTCTCCTCCTCGCCCAGAAAGTGAATAGCTGCATTCTTGATTGGATCAGCCATGTCACCCTGTACTGTTAGTCCAGGCATTGTAAGGTTCTCCTTGTCGAGGAAGTTACCACCAGGCGTAGAGGTGGCGACGGAGCGCAATACCTTACGCGTGTGCTCAGAAGGGATCCAGGTGTCCCTGTACATGTCATTCAGGCTGGTGTGCTCTGCATTTCTGTTGGTGCTCAGGAGGCTGTCTGCATTAAAGAAGTCGCTCGAGAGGGAGCCGTATTCTGAAGTCTTGCTCACGGAGGCTGCCTGCACGTTATAAAAATCCGGCTTCTTTGGCGGTACTATCTCATCAAAGATCGTGTGGGGAACATTATTGAAATAACGAGTTATGTCAACTTCCTTCTCTTCCGCTGCGTCTGAGCCACTTGTCTCTTTCTCGGCCATTTCAAATGTGATTAGATTAAAGATACTACGTTACGTTGAGAGATTGAGAGGTACGGTATTTTAGAGTTTCAATGCAAATCTATACGTCTCTCACGATATGTGAACTATGTACATAAATATTTATTTGGCTCTTAATACTATCAATAGGTTAGCTTGCTTATAGTTGTCAGATGAGGTAGATTTGACAGTTTGGTATTAAACTCAGTTCACGAAATTCTATGTTGTACACATTGCATCCCCGTTCCTCATCTCGTAAACAGATCTAGTTACATTCTTGACATATCGATTTGGACAAAATTTATGTTTTACTTTGATAAACGAGAATGTTTATCTTTTACTATAATTACATATCATATCGTTAATATTAATCAGTCGTTATGCAGGAGAATTTCTAATGCTATAAATATTACATTTCTATGATATGATATTATTTTCTATATATCGAAAAATCGCCATTTGAGAAATGAACAGAGCTTAAGGACACCGCGCTCAAGTTTGTGCGATCAACTGAAATATGCCGGCAGTTTGAATTTTTCCTGTATACCTGTCCATTTTCAACTCGACACCGTACAAGATATAAATTACAATTGTGCAGGTGTGTGGAAGTTTTATAACGGACATCGAACGTGTAAATGCTCGGAGAAGCTGGAGGACGGAAGGTCAGATCGCATAAGACTGTTATGTCACTGGAATAGCGCATTTTGGTCGGATTCTTCGAGGTTAACCGGCGTGAGCTTCCACAATGACAACAAATACAAAAAAGGGATGTAAGGAGCTGCTTATGCAGAGGATGTTTCTGGCGATACTCTCGAGCATCGTCGTGCAATTTTTCTTTCTGAGTTGTCTCATCCTGATCACGAATCTCAACCTGAATTACGCTTCTTGGATTCACGACACATGGAACACGATAACCTCCTACCAAATGTGGAGCTACTTCCTAATCCTAGCGGTGGTGATATTTCTACAAGGGATCGTCTGCAGCAAGGGTTATCTAAACACAGCTCCTTACCTGACAAGCAGATTCCTCAAGTTCTGCAGTATATTCACCAGTCAGAACTTACTGCTTTGCGGCTTATACATAACTATAGGCGGGCTTTTGGTCAGGCTGCATCTTTCTCTGAAAGGTGGAAAGTACAGCACTTTGACATCTACATGTACCACGAAGTATGGCACATGCTTAGCAGAAGAATATTTCTTCCTCTTGTTGAGTGGTTTTTGGAGTGGTTTATATTTTTTCGTTAAGACAAATTTCTTTCGTGCAAAGTACTTGAAATTTCCTATTATACCACTGTCTAAGTTTTTCCAATTGAAAAGGGGCATATGTTTGATGCTACCTTCCTTAATGATTATGTCTATTTGGCCAACTATTTATTATTTGTGTAGTTATTATTTCTTGGGATCGTATTTTCGTACTGCGATAATGTCAATAGGCTCTTTACAAGTGGAAAACGAATTATTAGACAGTGTTTCAAGGCTGTTGAATCTGTCCTTGATTTTACATTTATGGTTGTATCAGTTAATATTTATGCTCACAATTGAAAGTATGTACTTGTTATTCCAAGTGTATTTGACAGAATGGGTACCATTCGAATTTAGGCATAATAATGTGTTCGATAATGAGGCCAGTGGAGTTACATTAGTGGAGGCATTATCAATGGATGATATCCCGATAATGCAGCACTTAGGTTACTTAGATTTAGTCACTTTGGCACAGAAGGATAAAATCAGAAGAGGTATACTGTTCACGCTGAGTCAGCCTGGAGGGCATCCTTACAATTGGAACTCTGTAATAGAAAAATGTGCCACACTTATCAAGAAGTTCTCCAAGGATCTTAGTGCAGCCTCTACAAAAGCTCAAGATCAATTGTCCAATACTGCGTCAACATTATCTGCAACCGGTGGTAGTTTGTTCCAAAAGGAATATGTGTATCATATGCGTAACTTGGCAATGGAAAAGACATCAGTGACTACTGCAGAGGACATAGACTCGAAACAAAATGAGAACAGTGAAACATTTATACACAGATTTGTGAAAGCCAAATGGCAAGCTTTTATCTCATATTTACTCTCCAAACCTCTTGTTCATTATGTATTTGGCGAACAAGAAGCGAGCAAAGTGAAGCATGTTCTGTTCAATGCGCAGTCAGTAATTTGGGCCATTGAGGCAGTATCATCCCTGGCCGTATTGTCTTTGACTGAAGATTCTTATGGAATAGTTCAAAAAGATCTGCCACTTTTGATTGATTGTCTCTTGATGTTGAAACAAGCGTTAGACAAGTTACAAAAGTCGAATATTTTTGCAAGGAAGGACCAAGGAGAAGATAGATTGGTCAAGCAGATTTTTACGTCTTTGCGCACTGCGGCAAGACGAAGTCTGTATAGGGTTGTAACAAACTTTGAAGCGTATATTTCGGATTTGGCTCTAGAACCTGTTGCAATAGAGCAGTTACAAAGTTTCTTGAATTATAGGGAATAATTCAATAGTCTGAATGTTCTACTATTTTGTACATATAACATATTCTGCGTTGCGATTTTATCGTAATATATTAAACAATTAATGAGAAACATTGGATAGAAGATGCTAAGAATATTTTTGTAATGGTGATATTTATATATGCAAGTTATGTTTTTTTATTAATAACCATATTGTGAAAGGGTGCAATGTGTATTCATGATGCTTTCTGAAGAACAGCGTAATACAGCATATATTTTTTACAGTCGTTCTTCACCTTTTCTTATTTTCGTCAATTTATTATGTACAGTCATATTAACTTAAAACGTATAAAACATACCTAATTAGCTATTTATATAACATTACATTTTTTTCAAGGTTTGCACAACACTGAGATTATAAAATAGTTTCTCCCTCAGCGTAAACCAATTCTGTGTTTGTATTTGCTCGATTTCCTTCAAATATTCCCTTAGGTCTTCCGTCTCGATAATTGCTGTTCCATGATATTTCAAGAATAAAGCCAAATAAGCTTGCGATAATTCGAAATCTGTCTTGCGGTCCATCATGTAGTGGAGCATTTTCATGAACTGTAGCATTAAAGTGACAGCACTACTTGCTTGCAAGGATAATGATTGAACCTCAAAGTCGATAGAGCTTGGACCCATTCTCTTTAGTCGTTTTATCACTTCCTCAAATTCATTGCTTTCAGCCGTAGCTTGCAGTGATTTTCCAAATGAGGAGAGACTCTGAAGGTCAGGATGCGTAAGTAATTTTGTTTGTTCCGTATTTTGTTTGTTATCCGAAAAGTCGAATCGCATTTCCAATGATGGAATAGTGGGCAAAAAGAAAGGTGCTGTCTCTGGTGCTTTTGGAGGCTCTTTTGGTTTGTTTCTCTTTTTCACGATGTCTATGTTCAACAAGTTTTGCCATCTGGATTGTGCTAGGGCGGACATCGTAATAAGAGTGTTATCCAGTTGTTCTGGAGATACATAGTCTGGTTCCGGTTCAAGCAGGTCTTCTTCATTTACTTCGTGAGTATCTATCGCAGATCCAGGAAGTCCAATCGTAGGTATTGCATCATCTTTGTTTATGGCTTTCAATGAAACGTAAGAATAAATTGTACGATTGGACCATAAGTATATACCCAAATTACAAACATGGGATGTAACCAGAAATTCCCCTGCTGGAGAAAAGTGTAGCGATATGCAAGCTTCTGGAATCTAAGTAGAAATATGATTTTTAGTGAAATTTTGACAATTATTTCAATCTCATCAGATAATGTTTTAGGCACAATAGCAATAATGATATAACGTTAATGGTATGAAAATATAATGACATTAAGATTACCAGAAATATGTCTATTAAATGAGAAGAAGGTATATCCCAAGTACGTATTGTACAATCCATAGAGGCTGTTACCAACCATCTGGAGTCGGGACTGAAACAAGCATCTGTTAATCGTGCTTCGTGTCCTTCAAAATGCCTCACTATTTTTCTCGTGTCCAGATCTATCAATACAATGCTAAAGTCTTCTAATCCAACAGCAACGATTGAACTTTCATGGTGACACCGTAACCATTCAACTGGTTCATCTAGCAATAATTTTGCTCTTGGTTCTGTATTACCTTAGATAAAAAAAATCAATGCGTTACATAAATATTTAAAATCTAATGCATGTATATAGAATAATGTCCTTAATTCGTTGATTACCTTTTTTTGGTTTAAAGTCCCAGTACTTAATGGTCATGTCCCTCCCTGCACTGATAACTGTTTGGTTCAGAGGATCCACCATTAGTCCCTTCACAGGGCCTTTATGTGCACCGTTCTCAGTACCATAACTTCCTCTGTGGATTCCTGACTGTACATTAAACTTCTCTACGTGTCCAGTATTGTAGCCAATGATGGCAAAGTTACCGCATCTAGTTAAGCACAAAGTAGTTGCTGTAGCATTGTAGTTGCTTTTAAATTTTTCAGGTAACAATTTAAGATCTCCCATTTTAACTTTGTCGTAAGACCAGGTAGTAACAGTCCCTAAACCAGAGTGAGCTGCTACAATGTTGCACCATTCCTTTTCCCTTGTTGTTTCAGCTGCAAATTCAGTTATCGCTGGCATTATTAGAGGATCATCCACTGTTCTTCCTTTCTTCTTCGACGATTTTCTATTGAATGATGCTCTTCCCAAGCTTTTATTAAAGGTTTCTGTGAGTGTGGAAAATATTCTGAGTGACGAATCACCCCCTGCAGTCAGAATATTGTGACCATTCTCTCCATAGAAACGAGTCAATGTCGGAGGTTCTGCGTGACCTTCCCTTATTCTCAAAAGTCGACCTCCTCCATCAGCCTGATCAAATATCCACATCTTCAAAGAATTGTCAGGGGACGATGATAACAACAGCTGTTCATTTGGTAAATATTGCAATCCAGTAACTGCCGCAAAGTGAGCTTTATGTAGCTGGCTCTCCACCTTGCGTTCTTCAAGATTCCAAAGAACTATGTGACCCTCCAAGCTACCGGTAGCCATAATAGGTTGACCATCTGTGCGAAAGCTAATGGATATTACCGCTCCCCAATCTTGTACCAACTCAAAGACAGTCTCATCAAATTTGATGTTATATAAAATTATCCGACCATCACTAAGTCCTATTGCCATGACGTCTATAGCTGGAGCTTGCTCCAAAGCGGTGATTGGTGTGTTCCACCCTTTGAAGGTATGGATCATCTTGCTTGTACTCAAATTCCATAACTGTAGTTGGCCTTGTTCGCTTCCTAGCAAAATCTTATTCATATAGGTATTAGGATGTACCAGAGTAGTGACTTTAAAGATCTTGTTACTAAAATTCAGTTCTAATAGCAGCTCCTGGGATCTGATATCCCACACCTTGATAGTGCTGTCTTCATCGACAGACAGCAAATGAGGCCCGAAAGGGTACAGGGTGTGTACCCCATACTGGTGGCCCTTATAAGTGTGCTTCAATTCAGTACCTCTACGCCAGGCGTATATGACGTTCTCGCAGGCCGTGTAAATATGATAAGAGTCGGCTGATAGACATGTTATGTCGCCAGGGTGAGTCCCAGAGACGCTCAAAAGGGAGAAATGTTTACAGCTGTAAGTGTGAAATTCTTTGCCGACGGAAGTAACCACGAGATTTTCCTTTCTCCTGTGAATATGCCGTGTCACCAAGGGTACATGGTTGGTGACGTAACCAAGAGCACGATTGCGTACGAATATCTTGCTTTGCACCATTTTTATCTTCAATTATACCTTGTGGCGCGTGTTTACGGGTGATGAACGAGGTTAGAGTATACAATCATGCTTCGGCTAATAGCAGCCATGGGCGCGACCATGTTGGAAGTCACGAATTACAAAGTGAAGGAAGATTTCAATTTCACGAGGGTCGTCTCGTCGTTGAGCGTCGTGAGTAGATTCTGAAGTACCACACGAGTCAGATTGGTAACTTATCGACAGTGGCTATTTTACCCACTTGGAGAAGTTGGTTGTACTTCTTGGATTATTACTTTCGGCCGCTAATATAATTAATATAATTAGTTAATTGTCGAATTAGTAATTTTCGATATTCATTGATTTGGTTCCATCTCCTTTACAAGCTTCACTCTTAAGCTAAATCACCACAGCGATTGATGTCGGATATTAAATTTGTAAACAACGTAAATCGTAAATCGATCATTCGTTAAGATTATTTTTCAACATTGTTATGATTGTTGCTTAGATGAATTTATAAAGTTATTATATAGAAAATTCAATTTCAACAGCAATAAATGTGTAGAAAGGATTTACATATGTACATTAAAGCAATTGACTAAAGATAATCTAAGATTGGGTTTGAATTTGGGTTATAAATACATTCAATCTACTATCAAGAATCTCTTTTAATTATTTTGCCTCAAAAGTAAAACACATTATTTCTATTTTACGAAGAGTTTTAATGTATCTATAATGAACATTACAGTGTCATGCATAAGACATTGATTAACGTGGGATATCTCGCTCTGGGTTTCGCAGTCGGACATGGCAGAGCTGATGGAACTCCCCTTGATAAATCGTTCGTTTAGAACACTTCGATCTTCCTCTTCCACTCCATGCCTCAAACATCGTGGCAAAGTTTCATAAAACTCTTAAAAAAATTCCTTATACGTGAGTATATTATATACTCTTACGATCAGGGTACTGACGATTATGACAACAATAGTGTCCTTTTAAAACCGATTTACTACGTAAAAATTAATTTTTTACACATACAACGGGATTATACGTTGAAAGCACCATTAGTACTAATTACTGATTTTTACAATCTCGCCGCGATGACGTGATACATACTTAGAGATTCGTATAAATTACTTTTGCGCTAGTATATACATAACATATAATATCCAAGCCTATTATACGCGAATATGTCTGTTCACAATGTAATACGATGAAGCCGAAGTTTATCTTTCGACCGAAAATCGTCCGAGAGGTTACGACTAGAAAACAATGTTGCACTACCGTCTACCTGAGACCACGACAAAAATATCGAATTGTGCTCGTTAACAGTGGATAACATTAATAAATAAAACAACCATCTGATATGTAAAGTCGAGATATGGATCTGCTAAAGATATTCGTAAAAAACATTCAGACGATCTACTAGATGCTTAAATTTAAATCTAATTACACCTGCTTTCCTTTATACCGCACGCAAACTTGTTCGCGATGAACAAAGAATCCTTTGATCGCTGAAAGATACCAAAGTTTCCGTGGTGTTATGCATTAAAAAATAAACAAACCTACACCGTCATTTTTAACATCAACGAATGTCCCTTGCGCGGAAAAAGAATGAGATTATTGCACAGTCAAAAGGTATCACCATCGGTAACAATAATGGTCCGCCTTACAATAAATAATAAACTAGCAGAATAAGGATTATCAAGCAGTTCCTACGAGATCGTGAATAAAACTTTTTTTTATAAAAGACCATAAACCTTGTATTCGTATAGTTACAGTCTTTGGCTGCAGGCTCGGGACTTTTCTGGTTTCCACCTGCGCTTTATAAATCAGCGAAACCTTGGAGGTTCGTAGAAGTTATCCGCGCTGATTTCGTCGTTGGTTCAGTTACCGTACCTTTCCATCTGGTACATGTCGACCAGCAGACGCGAGATAGGGATTTCGCCTATGGTTTCGTGGAAGAAGAGGCGCTCGACTGTTTTAGACGAGACGCACCTCAAATAACCGACCAGAAGCATAAGTCTACCGATTCTGCCGGGTTGCCGCGGGTATCGCGACCTCGTGTAATCTCCCAGGATGCATTGGGCTTG
Organism: Ampulex compressa; assembly: GCA_038496175.1. Taxonomy (NCBI): domain Eukaryota; kingdom Metazoa; phylum Arthropoda; class Insecta; order Hymenoptera; family Ampulicidae; genus Ampulex; species Ampulex compressa. The sequence continues at coordinate 91,282 of JBCFXI010000549.1, forward strand.
GTCCTGCAGCATCTCGATTGGCTGCACCGCGTGAAGCCCCACTGTTTCTGAGAAGCGAAATTTTCGCGTCAAAGATCAAAACTATATACCGGATATTGACTCATCTAAATTGTCCGTTGCAACATAGCATCGATCACGTAACGCTATTCTTATGACTTTCTATTTAAATGAAAAAAAAAGGACTGGTAGTTTAAAATAACTGGTGGGCTATTTATTATAAGAATAATGGAGTTTAATATATTGATTATTTTAATTAGAATATAGGATAACTATTATTCTCAATTCGAATGGAATTTCACACGTGTATCAGTGACATATATGTTTTTATGTCACTTAAAATCCGTGTTTGCGCAGGTTTAAATCTAATAGTATAAATGGATCTATTAGAAGACAATTGAGAAATGTAGTTGATTAAAGTAGAACGTGTTTATAGATACTATATCGTGTTATTTAATCCTCTATGAGATAGTTCGATAAACCAAAACGTGGAAGCTACAAGAATTGCTCTTACGAGGTACTTTGAACTGTAATTAATAAATTTTATATGAAAGTAAAACAATTTGTGATCACGTTCTGCTGTATTGCTAATGATTTACCTGGCGTGAATAATGCGACGGCTTTCATGCAGCCACACTCGCCAACGTCGGGTGAGAGTTGTCTGAAGCGACATATGATGGCCTGAACAAACGAGAGATTGTTTTACGTATACAAGCAAATTCTTATCGACGATATATGGACTCGATAAAAGCTCGACTCTACTTGTATGACCAAACTCCATATTTTTAGAGTATCAGATTTATTCTGAAAATTGTGACATGATGATATTGTGAAGATGCAGTCCTTATTTATTTACAATGGCGCGCAAAGTAATCCTGGAGAAAGTGAGACCGTGACAAGTTTTGTTACGATAAAAACGAGTAATATTAAGAATATTCTAATTGGTCACCTGAGTTGTAACGAGTTCTTGATTCGTCGTAGTGTCGTCCTTTGGTAACCTTGCTCGCACTTGCTCGTCCTCCAGAAGCCCCGTGATATCCCAGGATATTGACCACTGCGCGAGATGAAGGAGAAAGAGTTGCGTCCAGGATCGTTCCAATAACAACAACTGATCGTCCTTCGACAAGGTTTGAAATGGTGGCAAGCATCGAACCCACCTGACCGCCATAAATAATAGGCGAGCAGTCGTCTCCTATTGAGAATAGCGTTCCTTAAGGAATGCGCACTTCTTTCCAAATTATTTAACAATTCATATTTATCTACTAGATCAAATCTGGAATCAAATATCTAGAAGGAAATTCCTACACTCAGTGAAGCAATACTTCATCGATGCCTATCATTAATGAAAAATGGACACAAAGTATAGAATTCAAAACTGCACTGTCAACATGTGCATGCATGCTAAAGTTAATTCTACTTTCTAATAGTTTGAAAGAATAAGATTAGTGAGACAAGTCCTTCTGAAGGGTGCACAAAGACGCAGTAAACTCTTTTTTATCGTTCACATTATACCATTATATATTTTGTTATCGACATATTAGCTATGATTTAAAGAAGATGATATCATCAGGACATAGCAATTACGAGTACCTGTAACACTTCCCAAGTCGGACTTGGGCTCTGCAATGTACCCGTCGGACTGTGACCCGCATCCGTTTCCATCTGTTCCAACGAATATTCTGTGTCAGGTTGTAATCGTGCACTCCACACGAGTTCCTTCAGAAAATAAAACTGTAATACTATCAAAGTAGAAAGTAACTTAAATTTATATTAATCCCCAATCTTGCCGTCAAATTAAAGCCCAGAGCTCAGTCGTGGCAAGATTTCAAGTGCTCGCATACTTTCTGTATAATCAACGGAAACTTCGATGCTTCAGAGTAATTCGACACGATAGAAATATAATAAAACTTCGTTATTTCTATACGATTAGCTCCGAGAAGTTATTTAAACAACGATCTTCCACTAAAAAAATCAGCTCACTGTCGTCGATTTAATTCCATCGATTTTTCCACTTTGCTCTGAAATACTCCACAACATCCTCATTCTACAACACAAAAGCCTTTCAATAAGTACTATGAAAAAATCGTACAAGTACCAGATAGACCTTCGCACGAGAAGCCCGGAGGTCTGGCGAATTTTGCAGGCAGAAGGACGGAGAGAAAATTCCATCCCGCCAGAAATAACTTTGGAACCGCGATGCGCGATAATTGCGTATAATTGGCGGATTTCGGGCACGGCGCGGTATTAAGTTTGCAGGAGGGAAACACGCGGGAGGGCAAATTAAGCTGAATTACTTACCTGACATTTCTCGGCGGACATTAGTATCTGAAGAAGGGGAGGCTGCGGTGCTAGGGTGACGGCCGTGGCTGCTTGGTAGAGGGTGGTAGTCGAAGGAGGGTGCGGAAGTGCCAGTGGTACGGGGGATGGAGATTCTTCCGGTGGTTTCTGCACTAATGCCACCGGCCGCGGATAAGGCGTGAATCTCTGGTCGCACCTTAACCTTCTACGTCACCATCGAAAGTTAACTCATTAACAGTTTATCCCGCGATGATCACGGGCACAGTGTCAAGTACCAAACATTTTATCCCGCGACAGAGGCTGACAGAATATCGTGACAGTTTGACTTTATCCCAAAATGCAAAACACAACACGTTTTTTTTACACTTTTTATTCAATCTCGAAGTGTTTTCGATCATAAAAAACTAGACGTTTTACAATTCGTAATTAAACCGCAGTGTGAAAGGGTTAAAGACTCCATAACGCTTACACGTCGATGAATTTTTGTCTCCTTTTTGGCAAGCAGTATCTATTTCACGAGGAATGTCAAACAGCTATTGCTTGCACTACAGGGATGTAGTGTTCTCGAGTCTCATCTAATTATGCAGATTAATAGAAAACGTACGGGATTTTATATATAATACGGATATGTAAAAGTCGCGCTAAGCAACGCGAGCCGTCGGACGTTGGCAAGTGTGTTATTCCTTCTGCGCATTCTCATTCATCCCTCGCTTACGCGCTTTAAATATTACCGTTATAAATTACGTCACGCGTTTTCATATTTCTCGCTTCGAATTCTATAAAAATGATAATAGAGTCCCATGTCCATACGAGTATTTAATATTCAAATCAAGGGTGCAAGGATGAAATCTTTTACGCGGTATCCGCGTTTCCATCTTCTTCTGCTTTAACGCGCAATTATTTTTAACGAACTTAGATATATTCGTTGATTAAATCCTACGACGTCGGTTCGTGGAAATCGAATAAATCCCCATTTTCGGCTAACAGCAAACGATTTACAAGCCGAGTTTCCAGGGATAAGAAAGGTACACACCTGTGCGGCGACAAGACGTACGCCGAGCCAAGTCCTGCCCTCAATCGATCACTGTGCACAGGTCCCCCAGAATGGGGGGAAAGTTGGGTAACGATCGGCGATTGCTGCTGATGTTGCTTCTCCGAAAGAATCGAGTGTGGCTTCGGTTTCCTCGGCCCGCGTTCATGTTGTACTGCTAAACATCAGTTATAACGCATCTATATCATTCATTGACCCCAACGTACTATCTCTCATGACTCCCCGCGAAGTACGTCGCTTTGAGCTCGTAAAAGGTAAAAAAAAAAAACAAACCCGACTATTTCGCGCATACAAATGCGATTTTAACCCTTTCGCTCAAGGGGTCTTCATATGAGGATATATTAAATAAATGCTCGGTATGTTTATATTTGAAGAGTTTTACCGCTTTTAAACCTTGTCCTCGTATTATTACAAGCACAGATTCGATTTGAGAATGGCGAGAACCTTCTGCCAATTTGTGTTACCGCAAAACAGAACTAAATACACACACTCAAGTGGACTCTTCCCAGTCATCTTTGTATCTCTCGTTAACCGTGAATGATTTTGAACGGCTAACGGCTACGCGAAATATACGTTGGAAGAGAAAAGAGCTTACTTATATATACAAATTATAATGATAAAATCTTATAAAATACTTTGAATTTTCAACTTATCCTACACTCGCTTGAACATAATGTCCTAACTTGGAGACGCGTTACACTCTCCTTGGGAACCCCCTAGGTATATACACCCGAAAAATCATCATTTAATTTCAAAGAACTGGTTAACAAAGCCGTGATTATTTTCTTTCAAGGGGAAATAATACGTCACGATTACTCCTAACAACTTCATGCTCGAAATGATATATATATATATATATATATATATACATATCTCAAAATAACCGGTGATCGATCACGATTGCTGCTCGCAAGGACCACTTATTTCAAGATACGCAAATAATTCGCGATCAAGAGATTTTGTTAAGCTAGCAAGAAGCCAGCGGGCTACGACATAAGTACCAAAACGATATTTCCAATGCCAAAGGACCTCAGCTCGCGGACATTGAGAGAAAGAAGGAGGGCCCGTGTTTTCCAAGGTGCACAAAGGTGGGAGAGAAAAAGTGCGCGCGGGTTGCGCCGAATCGAATTTCGAGGATATAACTCGCGTCGTCCGCCTCGTTCGGGATGTACCCGGCTGTAGAGCTGCGTCGGGGGTGGCGAAATAGGAGAGCTCGTCGAAGCGGATGCGGTGGCCGGGCGTCAGCTTCCACGGGGTCTCCAACGGCGAGGCACCGCAAGCAGCGAGATGGACGAGGACAGAAGGAGGGAGGGTACACACACGCAAGGGGGTTAGGTGTAAAGGTGAGAGCCGGGGAAGGAGAGCGGAGCTGCAACTGGGTGGCAAGCACATCATCATTAATGAGGCTGAGCGGATAGCAGCCGTGGATTCCCACGTTCGCACTGGCGTCGCAATATCTCCGCTTTATCCCGCCTAGTGGCTGGCCGACGTCAGTGGCGTCACAGAAGCCTTTTTTCGCCGCCTCTCAGGACCTTGGTGGCGAGAATGGCCTCTCGTCGTCATCGAGAATCTCTCGCCCCCTTCAGCGTGACCTGCGCGAACTTCGATCGTTCGATATCACGGTTTGTATACCTCGAGATCGTGGAAAGAAATTAAGTGATTTTAGGAGACGAGAGAAACGGCAGGACGATCCTGTTAGTGTCTCAATTCGTAAGGATATTTTTTTTTTGTAAGGAGGATTGGCATGTTAATTGATAGTTGATGAGTGTATCACGCGAGCGTGAATAACCTGCCAATGTTTATTAATAGATTGGTTCTTGATACGTAAAGTGCAAGGTGGTTTTGAAGTGGGGAGAAATTAAGTGATTTTGGGATAGGCGAGAAACAGCTGGATGATTCCGTTGGTGTCTCAATGCGTAAGGATATTTTTTTTTCGAAGGAGAACCTAGCATGCTAACGAGCGTTTGATTGGCGAATGATACGCGAGCGTGAATGAACTGCGAATGTTTATGAATAGATTGGTTGTTGGTACGCGAAGCGCAGGGTGCTTTTGAAAGCTTCATCGTTTAAATGCCGGACATTCTGCGAGGTATCGTGTAGCTCGATGTACGCGCAGCGGATACGAAAGTAAGGCGAGGCAAAATCCGCTTCGGGTCTGTTTGTTTTATCGACTAAATTGCCCGTGCATCGGAACAGGTACAAATATTATTATTTTCCAGGAGTAATCATTGTTTTTCCACCGGCGTATTTCCCGCCGGGAAAAGAGTACGGGATAGATTTTGTTTGCTTTACAAGCAATGCTCTTTATAATTGATACACGGTCCAAATATTATAATACCAAACCCGTTTTTAATATCCTTCAAGGGCTTCCAATCAAGTTGGACGGAATTAATCGCATCGCAGTTTCTCGATAACACGATTTTGCAATCGAGAACGTTTTTCGTATTTCGGTCGCAAGCAGGAAGCGATTAGAACCTTATTAATCAAAACTGAAGGTATTTGGGATTATCGAAGCCTAGCTTATGTATCCAAATCTCACGGAGAGATCGATTTTCTAGGAGAAAATCGTGATGGTACTTTTGAAACGACCATTTCCAGGATCTTTGAAGGAAGCGGTCAAAATTGCCGTGTCGTTTCGTTCTCGCAGGAGCGCACTTCGTCGCTTGATACGCATCGTCGGTCAAATACACAAGCTTCGTAGCTGAGCGGCTCGCTGACCGGTGAGGCAGAAACGGACTTGCTTTGAGGAAAGCTTCCATCCTGCACAGCGACAAGGGTATCGAACAAATTAAGCTCCCTTACCCCCCACGCCTTGAGCTCCTTCGAAAGCAACCATCTCTAGCGTCACATCTACGAGATATTTTCACTAACCTCTCGCATTCGGTATATACACCTCTCCCCCTTTTCCTCAAAGCTTTCGCGAATCAGATTCCACTTTCATACCCATCTCAAATATGAAATCTAACCTCAAGATATCATACTAAATTGTACTTTAATCCACATACATCTCCGATCGTACCATTAGAAAGGTTCGATGCACAGCACGCCGTGTATCTCGACCAGAGCCAAAAATTCCATCGAGAGGATAACAAAAACGATACGATACAATATTATACACGATCTCAGTGCCGTACTAGTCACCAATTCTTCCGATGATGACATTGTCGGAGACCAATATACCCCATCAGTGGCCCAAAATACCAAACCGCGCTCTTCAAAATCCGGCGTAAAACGCGCCTCAAAGACGAATCCTCGAATCGTACGCCAGAACCTTTGTATCGACCTGGAAGGACCGCGAGCGACGGTCGAGGATCGTTCTGAAATAGGCTTACCAGGTCCGCCGCGAAAAAGTCCATCCCCGTTTGCATTCCTTTTAATACCGTCGAAACAATTTTTCGGTCCGTGTAAGGGGCTTAGGGGCGCGATTTTCGAGTACGTGCGTATCCAGGATCCGGACGTCGAATGGACGCGGGGATTAGGATCGCATGCGCTGGGATGGACCGCGCCCTGTTCCCTTTTCATCCGTCCGTGCTCCTCCCTCGCTCGGCCCTGCGACACGCACACGATAGCAGAGGTGGCCGCGCGCACACGTACGAGCGGGGAGCCACGGGACGGTAATACTCGCGTGGCACGTGTGCCTCACAATGCGCGTTCCCACAGTCGAGCGCCGCGTCGGCCTACGTACGCGTGACGCGCCCAGCTTGGCCGGCGATGAGAAAGAAGTCGTAAGAAAAAGAAGAGCGCGGGGAACTGGATGGAGGGGGGGGGGCAGAGGGGGGGGGGGAAGGCAAACCGAATGATCGCGTGGAGGAAAGATG
>JBCFXI010000549.1:98452-142889 GCA_038496175.1 Ampulex compressa
CCCCCCCCCCCCCCCCCCCCCCCCCCCCCCCCCCCCCCCCCCCCCCCCCCCCCCCCCCCACGGCAAACCGAATGATCGCGTGGAGGAAAGATGGAAAAGTTGTGGATGGATGAATGGGTGGTCAGGGGCGAGAAGGTAGACCGAATGATCGCGTGGAGGCGAGATGGGAAAGTTGCGGGGGGGGGGTGGCTTGGGGCGAGAAGGTAAACCGAATGATCGCGTGGAAACGGAATTGACAGATCGAAGATAAAGCTAATTATTGTGTGGAAGATGAAATAGGAAGGTTGTGGATGAACGGGGAATTGGGAGGGAGGGATAAATACAAGGTTAATGATTGCTATGATAGACGTATATATATAGCGAGATAAAGATAAATCTAATAATTCCGTTGAAACGAATTCGAAGGCTTGAAGATTAACACAAATGTAACAAACGCATGAAGGCAACCGAAGGAATTAACGAAAGAGAGATCAATTATGCGAATCAATCTCGAACAAACACGAGGGCGATGAAACCAAAGAATACGTATCAAAGTACGATATAAAAGACCGCGCAAAGGGACGAATAGACGTGAATTTCCAGAAGCGACGAGCACAGGACTCGATTCGACAGGTGGAAGTACAAGATGATAGAAAAATGCACGAAGCCACGCGGATAGAACGAAGATTAACGAGGCCGTGTCGCGGAGGGTATTGAACGATTCCAGAAAAATACGATATATCCTGAGCGGGAAAACAAGTACGAAGTAGCGGAGAGGAGTAGTTTGGCGGAGGAGTGCGAGAATGTAGGAGAATGCTCAGGGGCGAGAGGGAAAGAGAGCGAGGGGTACAACGAGGGGGGTCGAAGGAAGAGGCGCGGACGTACACGAGAGGCCAGAGGAAGGAGACGGGTTTAGCAGGGTGTAGGTGATCGTGCGTGGGTCGGTGCTCACATGGGCCATGGATCACGGGGCTCACACTCTCTATCCTGCTAAACGGTAAACCGATCTGTGAACATTTCAGCAGTCAGCGATCTCGAAGGCTAATCCTCGGGTGAGTGGGGTTGATACATCGACTACCACCATCACCACCACCAACACCACCATCGCCAGTATCGCCATCAAACGTCCCCGTATCAACGCGCTGAGCCGGCGGAGGGAGGATCGTGTGTTGGACTCCCATGTAGGACGCGCTTGGTACACGTGTTACCACTCGAGAGAGATTCATATGGAATTTGGATATGTGTGTCGGATGCACGAGAGGGTGGCCCGGCCGTAGGTGGATGATCTCCTCTCCTGTCTTCTGGAAAATTCTATGCGTGTCACGACACGCGTGTACATGTTATCAGGATAACAGAAGCCCTGACATATGGTGTGTTTCTACGTGTGTGTACGCTCGCCACGAACTGGACTCCGGATTTTGGCTCGGAGCTTGTCTTGAATTCGATGTTTATAATTGCACCGACCCCACGGTGGTGAGAAACTTGTTGGTTAATAACGGAAAAGGGAGAATGCTTCTTTCGATATTTATCGATGGAGATTGTAGGACTGTGCGTAAATGAAACTAGTCACAGCATTCGTAATATCAATTCTTTCTCATCATTCGATCGCGTTAGGGAGATATGAGGAGTGATTTTGCAATTGTGGTGGAGTTGTATTGAAAATGTATGGAAGTGGATTAGAGAAAATCAGACTCGCGCTATAAATATATATATACGTGCGTTTACAAGGAAGTTACTGAAAGGTTAGATGGAAGAGCCTGACCGTAATTTTTTCAGACGTAAAATATCGAAAAGCGACGCACTGAGATTTCGTATGCTTGACGCATATTTCATACGTATGCATACGTAGAAGAGAAGCGTCTTAAGGTGGATGATCTCCTTTTCCGCTTACTGGAGAACTCTATGCGTGTTACGATGTATGCATGCATGCTATCAGGATAGCAGGATCCGCGGAGCCTGAACGTAGGATGTGTGACCCCTATTCAAATCCTGCGCCGCGGTCTATTATCCTTGATACGATGGTTGCATACATCAATTGCAGAATTTCTATTTCCTAAAAAAAACTTAAACTACGTTATATACTTTTCGAGCTTATTTATACTTTATACACTTAAATTCTACAAAAACAGGAATTAAATACAAATGCATTATTCATGTAGATAAGCGTAAATAGCGTAGATCGAAAGATTGTCAAGAATCGATCAGCAATGAATCGTCGAAGGAGACGCGATATCTGACGCGCTTGGTGAAACCACCGTCCGTACACCAATTCCACCGTCCGTCCATGCGGCAACCGCGACTACTTAAGACGATACTCGACTACGGAAAACATGCGTGTCACGAAAGACGCGTATGCATTACGCGGGAAGCAGAAGTCACGGCTACTGTATCAAGAATTATACTCGCCATTCATTTGCCAAGGCAATTAATTTCGCGATACCAAAAATAGGGACTAATCGTTATGTTTACCGTACATCGATTAAGGTATTCATGGTGGAAGAGGATTCAAATTATTTATTAATACGAGGAATTCGCGTCTGTGATTTGCATCGATAAATTCTGTTTAGATCCGATGCGGGGATGCGTTTATGGTACGTGGGTGACAATCGGCCGTATTTGTATGATCTTTCACCTATTTTCTCGAAAACGTTATCCGATTCGCGTCACGAGCGCGCCGAGTAAACAACAGGAGGGCAGACGTGGGAGCTGTCGCGTATGTTCGGATGCCACGAACGGCGATTAATTGACTGCGCGCCATGGCTATCTGCATAGGCTGATACCTTTTTTTTTGAAAATAGCCGGAGCACAATGCTGTTAATGAAAGTAACCGTTTTTTTTTTTATTACAAGATCTTCAAAACTATCGGGAAATAATTTTAAACCCGTGACGTATGCATCGAAACGTTACAAATCGCCCTGTTTCTGGAAAATATTTGCTTAACCAATAGATGTCCTTTTTTTATTAGTTTGCGCTATACACGCCCAATTATGTAAGTTTTAAATAATATTTCAACGATAAATAATTCAATGCATGGAATTCTTAATTTTCTAAATAGTTCATGCAATATGATATAATGATATTAAACTTTACAATAATCACATATCATTATACATGTGATGAAGGAGATGATATGTAAAAAAAATATTTTGTCATAAATAAGCAAATGGAGAACGCCCAAATCGAGGTTTTTTAGTAGCCTCTGAAATTATATCTCTGAACATCACGTTGAAACTCTGATCGTCGGAATACTAACTGCACTAAAAAATTGTCCACCTATTCTCTACTCAAAACACACTACCTCTTAGCAGTCCTGCTAGTAATACAAATCTAAGTCGCTTCTTTTCCTCTATCGCTTCTTCCTTTCCTCGTTTAATCCCTCGATACTACCACTCATTTCTTTCCACCTGCATTCCCAACTTAGCGATTCAAACCTAGATGAAAATAGCCAGGAGACAGTTTCGTGCGTAAGGGGTTATTACTCGTGTTCTCGATGTAATTCTGCAGTTATGTGAACCGTATTCCTCGTTGCAGTCCCGGCGGGCGTTCGTATGACAGGTGACGATCAAAGCCCGGCTTAGCGCAACGACCCGTTTCCTCGTCCACACACATCGCGCGGCACGAGAGGGAGAGCCTGCCACCGGCTGCCTTCCTCTCTTTTCTCTCCCTCTCTCTCTTCCCTCCCGCTTTACAGTTTACCGTTTATGTGGATGGATTGATGCTGCCCGCCGCGTGTACGGCACGCCTCGCTTCGTTGCGTTACCAGCCGTCCACTCCCACGCGACTCCCTCAGCCACCCCTGACCCCCGATCCGGGCTCTGCGGTGCTCCATGCCCTTATTCTTGCCCCATCTTTCCGCGTCTTGGATCACGCGCGCTCACCGAAGCCGACTTTCGTCGCGCCTCACGAGATTTCTCTCGTTCTGACCGACGAACTATGGAGTAATGCGGATGGAAAGTGGAGGAGTGTGTGTTCGCGTAGGCTGCAAGGTTCGCCATGAACGTACGAAGACTTTTGGTGCATTGTTATTTTTAGGTTAGGTACTTGACGTTGCTTACTGCGACTCGAAGCTCGTGAGTTCCTTGCAGTCGGACTCTTTGTCAAGGGGATTTTCCTCGTTGGAAGCGGGAAACTTTGAAATAATGCGTGGATCGTGTATAGAAATGTATAGTAATGTTTAAATGTATGATAATACATCTTCCCGCGTCTTGGGTCACGTGTATTCTTTGGGACCAATTGTCATTGCGTTCTTTTAAAGTTATAGGTTATAATTTTGTGAGATATCGATATCCTTCATCTTTCGATATTTGAGGAAATAGATTACTCGTATTAAATGTCAAAAGTGTTTACTATAAATATAATACTTTGTGTTAAGTCTGTTCAATTTACGCATAACCATGCGTATTTCTGAAATTTTTTAAATTTCAAAAGTAAAGAATCAAACCTTTAAGTAATCTCGATCACCGAACGGCGAAAGGGGCAAACGTAGGGCGCGGCAAATACCCGATTTAATTCCGGTTCAAAGTACTTCGTACTTCCAGAAAGGGTGGCTTCGAATTATGAACGGAAACAAAGAGATTTAAACTTCGAAGTTGCGGGCCGCGATCGATTGGGCATGAAACGAGGCAAAGTTTGCGGATCCAAAGGCCTCGCTGGATCTGGATGTGTGTACACTAGAAATGATGTTGACCGTACGCCTGGAGACAACCAAGGGGACCATTATTTCACCGTGACAAGTCAAGAATTAACCTTTCGCGCGTATTCTTTGATCGAAAACTTCTACATCGTCAGGATGATTATCGAGATCAAATAAAACAAATATTTATCACTTTTACATCCCAAAGAATCTAACGCCCCCCTACCTTTACTTTAATGAAGCTCAAACCTAACACTCGGTTTAAAAATTGCGAATCGTGAAAGAAATCACATCAGAAATTACGCAAGAAACAAACGCACATTCTTATTCACGCGAATTCGCGAATACTCTTACTTCTGATCAAGATGAATCAATCCCCCATAACGATCCCAACATCCACGTTATTTTCAGCTCGATTCACCCACGCCAAAACTCACATATCCTATCCAACGACTGTATTCTACATCCTAAAATCGTCACCATTGATAAAGGAATCCTATCGAACATTACGATCACTTGGAAATCATGGATGCGAAAGCACACCTCGAGGAAGGCCCAAGAAAAGAACCTCGCCCATACAGCCTCTTCAGTTCCATAAGAATACCTTGGTCCCGCGACTACCACGAAGCCCCTATTTTCACCGCAGCATCAAATCCGGCGTGGTAAGCCGCTTGGTAATCTTCTGATATCGTTTAACGCCATATTTCGCGAAATATACGCGGCCTCGAAGGCCGGAGCATTTCGTTGCCGAGGTAGGCGAACACGGCGGATGATACTTTGGGAGGGATGAATTTTCGTGGAATGGGGTGGGCGCTGGTGCGAGGGGTTAGAGGTCTCCGGGGTTGTCAGGCGGCGGATGATTGCACGCCCGCGGCGGCGCTTCGCGAAGCGCCGAGTACTGCGTACATAATGTATACCACATACCGAGTGGTCACCTACGTTTTATGGGTTCTTCACAACGGCCCGGTGCGGTCGTCCGCCCGCGAATTATCGATGCGACGACGGACGGCGCGTACTCCCTTCTCCAGTGGACACAGGAGTTCGTTGTGCTAATGCCGCTTTCCTCGTGATCGTGACGGACGACGCTTAAGAAGAGGATGCTGTATCGCTTATATAGAAACTTATAGAAAATTGGATTTCACAATGCAAGATGTTTTTATGAGAAAGATGGAGACAACCCTTCGAGATATCGCTAATCCATTAACTTATATATTCAGTGGTCCTACTGATAAGCGAAATGTAATAAACATTGCGAACAAAGAACTTAGCTTTAAGATACATCGACTATGACATGACTATATAAATAAAGTATTTCGAGATACTAGGTAACAGAAGTGACCGATAAAACAGCAGAATCAGTTACATCACATGTACCGATATCAAGTCTCCGATCAGAGGAGGGTGAATCAAGTCCCGCTATAATCTCCTGCATTAGCAATCAATCTCTTCGACGCAAAAAAAAAATCGATCTCAAAGCCGCCAAAGCGAGTCTTGCAGCCGAAATAATCGAGCGAGAAATAGAGCCGATCGTAGAGCAGCGCGGAGTCGTCGTCGTCGGTAGACTCGTCACAATGCTTATTCAACGCATTAATCACACCGCCTGATTACCCGCAATAATAAACGGCGGAGAGGCCGGAACGAAAACCCGGCTCCGTGAGCGTGCTCGAAATGGTCCCGAGTGGGGAGGGTGGGGGGTGGCGGCGAGGGGGAGGGGGAGCGAAGCGAGAATGTGAGGCGAGCCACCTCATACCCGTGTGGAGTCTCCTTAACGTTAGGAAGCTCTGCCACTAATTGAATCTCCTCTCTTACTCGCGTCTGGAGCCTCGGCAACCGCTGGGAACCGAAGCACCCGTCCTGCATTAAACACCCCCGACACCCTGGGCGCCCTCATCCCCGTCGAGCGCGGTCTCGTCCTCCCCTCTCCCTCCCACTCACTCTCTCTCTCTCTCTCTCTCACCCCCGTTCTCCCTCACTCCCACCCTTCCCCTCGCCACTTCCATCTTCCCACCCATCGGCTACGTTCCACGATCCACACCGGCCTCCACCCTCTTTGCGCCACCTTCTGCCCCGCTCTACCTATCTGTATCTCCGGCGATATCCCCACCAAGTATACCAGAAAACGAGCCTCGAACGCCGTTATATCGCCGTCCGCGGCGAGGTGCTCCCACCCACCCCCGGCTGCTCGGTTTCACGGGGACGACGTATACGCGGTGTACACTTCGACGCCGCGGATACCGACCTGGACTTGTATCTTGGCTTATTAACCGGATCGTTTGTCGAAAGGAGAGGCGATGGGGTTCTTGAGATCGATGGATGCTCGAAGCTGCTGTACTTTTCTGGAGATGGTGTGGATGAGTTGTTGTAACGTTTTTCCTACGAGCGTGGTTGTTCAATGTGAGACTTGGGCCCGTGTTTTGGTTTGTTAAGGGGATCGTTTGACGAAAGGAGAGGCGATGGGGTTGTTGAAATCGGTGGATGGTCGAATGGAAAGATCTTTTCTAGATACCAATCAAGTAGAGGCATTTTCGAATAGGAAGTCGCTGAAGGTCTTGAGATCGATGAATGATTGAACAGATAGACGCTGTATTTGCGTGGAGAAAGTACAGGATAGTGATTATATTTTGTTTTATGAGCGTGGATATTAGCTCTTGTATCTGGTTTGAATTCTAACTTATTGAACTGGCGGTTTGTGGAACAGGAAAAAGATGGGGCCATCGATGATCCAAGAGGCGGGCGGTGAGACTTCGGGAAAATACGAGGCAGAAATCAATCGCCCATTTCAATGAAAGGGCTAAATGTTTAAATGAAAAAGCTGGACGTGCACCGTACAACTCATCTTTCGTGAAATACACGATGATTTGGTATTTCAACGTAGAAGTAGAAGGTATATATCGTGGATAATTCTCGATAAAGAAAAATCTACTTTAAGCCTTTCAACGTTTAACGGTTTTTCTCCTCTTTACTCTTGTGGTGCATCTGAGGATTTTCTCTTTGCAAGAATGTCAATAAACACATTTTACCATTACTCGTATTATACAGATTCATACAAAACAAATTTTGTGTAAAAATTTCGAGTATATATTGTATTTATACTTTACCAAGCAAAAAGTATAAATTATCGTAAACAAACGACAAACACTATTTCGCTATTGATGGAAAACATAATGTAATGCCGCACTGATCAGGGATTACGCCCTTTCGAGCAATTAATTAATTAAATGAAAATAGGCCGACGCCGATTATCCAAGGATACATCGGCGTTACGAGTGCGTGTTTACGATAGAGAGACATTGAACCGAGAAAAAAAATGAGATGTCGGCGAAGTGAGAGATCGGCAAAAAGCGAAACGTTGCATGAGTATGCACGATGTCTCCCTCCGCAATGTGTTATTCCCAAGGTGTCCGTTAATAGACTTGTTAATATGATCATGAGTATAATTTCATCCAAAGCGATAGCTCAATCATAAAAAGACTTCCAATAAAAAACTTCAGGAGATATATCAATAATGTAACTTAGGAGAACGTAAGTCTGCAGTCTTTCTCAAGAGCATGATTGAAAGAACGTTTATTTCTCTATAATTTTAGAATTCATTTTTTTTTGCAAACCTTGTCAAAGATCGTGTCGTGTAATATTAAAATTCATATAAATTAGTATACTTTTTAGTAATTCATGGTGAAGGTATTGGTGAGAATTTAACATTGCAAACTAGTATCCATTGTAAAAAGCTTTGACAAAAATCAGTTGCAAATCACATGCATTCTTTGCGCTCCAGTTAAAGCTCAGAACGAGGTGTGGAAGGTTTAAACATGATCAATGTTTTGAGAGAGTCGAGAGCGGACGTTTGCTTAGGAGGGCTTGGTTGACCAATGGTTACAGTCGATTTCTTTGTGGTGTATCCGCGGCCTGAAAGCTTTACCTTCCATCGAGCCGAGGAAGAATTGATAGAATAACTCCGGCTGCCATTTCGTTTTTACAGGATCGATACGCATTCGGTCCACCTCAATTCTTGAGCAAAATGTAATCCAAAAAAAATCGTCTCAATCTACTTGCTAACTATGATATATAATTATTTAATAATAATTATTCTCACGTTAAGTTTATCAAGCTTCTGAAATTTCAAGTTATTCTCTTATAAATCTAAGTATAAGCAAAACAAGAAGATTATTATATCGCCAGGAATTGAATAACATATCTCTAAATGTACTTTCTCTTTTATATTATATACAAGTAGATATGTACTGCAATGATTGGGCGTATTTCGTAATTATCTTACACAATGGTTTTGGACAGAGTTAATCTTTCTCAAGTTTCGCGATTTGGTGATTAGCCGTAACAGAAGTAAAGGTAGATTATTTAGTATTCAAATAATTGTAATGACTTACCGTCCTTGTTCATGTTGGCCTTAAAACACTTGGCGAGACGACATGCACGGCATTGATTTCTATGTGTCTTGTCGATGGGGCAGCGCCCTTTCAGAGCACCTTGAGCTTTGCAAATGTACTCTCGATTGCTGTGAATACTCCTCTTGAAAAATCCCGAACAGCCTGCCACAGTACAGGTTAAATCTTAAGTAGACCAATCTAAAGGGAATTAAGGCGCTTCTATAAATAAGAAACGTCAGAAAGTAAAATATCAGACAAATACTGGATATTCTTCCTTCTTCAGTTGGACACAAAAATGTACCCTGAAGCATAATACTTCAAGGAATATGCGTTCCGAGTAATAGTTTATTTTTATTTCTGAATATCGTGCTAAAGTTCTTATCGAACATTTTATAGTATGCGTTACTTTACGATTAGGCGAAATTGAATGTATGAATTGAATATGTGAAATCTTTATTGAATACATAGAAATAGGGTCTTAGAATAATTTCCAAGATACTGCTAAAAGACATAGAATAATTTATAAAATGTATGAAATATTACCGTCGCAACTGTAGATACCGTAGTGTTTTCCCGAACTACGGTCACCGCATACTTCACACAGTATGTCAAGTAATCTGTCCCCTGAAACAAAAAGCGTTGTACATCGATCAATCCTCACAGCTAATTTATCAAAATCCATTAAAAATCTCTTTGATATCCAGAACAGCTTTCTATTAAAATCAGACGTGTACCTGCAGGTGACCGCGATTTTTTCAAATCTATCTTAGTCTCAGCAGACTTTAAAGTAAATATTGCAGTTTTTGCTGCCGTCAAAGTAAGATACGAAAACACAACCCAATTGCAAGAATAATTCTCAATCTCAAGTATAAACAATTTTTAATCCTGGATTTATTTGGCTATCATATATCGACCAGGGGTTTACATGTCTGATCGCATAAGCCCGTTTCCACTGAATTTTCTGATTCTGAGGTTTTCACCCACTATCTCTATAATCGTCAAAAACGTTTGTGCCATGTTTAAGAATACACAACACGAATAACAAGATTCAGTATGCATATCGAGTACAATTTTGTTTCAGTATATTGAGCGAAAAATTAGAGTATTGTGGATGGTCAGCTAGTCTACCGCGAAAAAGGATTGCGTTCGTTCACGCGTTCCAACAATTTTCATGCCAACGACTTACATTTCAGCGAATTGAATGGGTACGAAAATAAAGCAAAGAACGAAGCGGACGTTTTCATTCTTTCCGCGCATTTCTATTCACGCTCGGTTTGCTGGCAGGCGTGCGTTTAGTAAAGTTTCTCACGCAGGAAAGGCAGAGGACTTAAAAACGCCGGGAACCGCTCGAGCAGCTCGGTCGGGTTCGTTTAAGAAGGCGTCGCGAGCCGCAAGAAGATCTCGGGCGTTAATCTGTTCTCCCCCTTTTCGCAGGAACCCTAATCGTCCTAATGATCCGCGGCAAGAAAAACACGGCCATGCCTAAGCCAACCAAAGCTTCCGTCCCGGGCATGGGGAACCAACCACCTTCGTTTCACACCCAGCCAACCAACCCAACCCGATCGGCACGGTTACTTCAACCCCAACGGATTACCTTCCCCTGGCGCCTACGCTTATACACATTTAGTATTGTTTTATACATGATATTCTCGACCCGCTTAATGTTACAGTGATCCAGTGTTTTTTTACATTTGCAGATCCAGTTCAACTTGTCAGGGTCGACTGTATTTTCACGCATCATTCGATGCCGGGGTTATGATGTTTCTTTGACTACTGTCCTTGATACCTTGAATTCGATGCTTTGAAATAGCATCATTTATGAACGTCTATTTGTAGCTGTATACGAAACTGTTTTGCTTTCTTTTTTTTTGTAAGTTGAGAAACGTTTTTTAGTTGAGGCACGGAATACACTTGATATTTAAAGTATTAATGGAAGCAAAGTGCATATGTAGAATAATATATATAGTTTTTTTGTGAATGTAGTTTGTTGTAAATATGGTATCTCAAAGGGGTATAGAATATAATTGTTATTTGGGATTTGAAGGACTTTTGTTTCCGAAATGGAAGGTCATTGTTCTCCCCTCGTAGTTTTCCAGCCGCAAGAATGTACGTGTAAAACGCGTATGCTCTGTAGCATGAAACGAACGTATCTGACATAGCGTTGCACTTGACAGTGTATCGTCAAAAAAAATGTCATATTTTTTTAACAAGAGGCAGCAACGCAAAAACTTATTCGTCGCACGTTCAACGACAATGCGAGTTAATACTGTAATGAGTAACTAAATAATGAGTACTTACTCGCTTCGGTATGTTTAAACTGTCTCGGTATATCTAAAAGAAAACGAGCACCAAGCGTGTTAAAATTTCGCATGAAATTAAACGTCAACAGGTAGAAAGCTCGAACTCGCGATACGAAATTCGCGGAAGGCCAGTCACTGTCTCAAGATACTTCAACGATCAAATTCACGATTCGACGGCTACTCCACTGTGACTTGAAAACCTCTTCGAATCGGACACAATGACCAAAGCGTATTCAACAAGCATCCCTATCCACAATCCTCCTCGAGAAGCCACAAGATTCCGGGCCGCCAGAGCGGTACATCAAAGCAACTTTCAATTCACCGGTTCACACTGTCACAGGCGAAACATCGAGAGCGCGTGCAGCTTCAAAACATTCGCGGAAAGCTCGTATGCCCGAATTCGAGCGGCCCTCCAACCGAGCGGCCTTAGCGCGCCCGCCGACGTTTCCTTCCGGGCGAGAGAAGCGAGCGACAAGAAGGGCGAGTTAAGGAAGGCAGAAAAAATCCCCGCAACTTCGATCCTCGTATCGACGATTAACGTAGGGGGATACTGGACGACGTACGGGCCGTTCGGGCCCGCCGCCCTCCCCCACCGGTAATATCACGCGCAAGGTAAACGAAGGGGCGCGTCTTATCGAACTGACCTGTGCCCATCCTCCGCGTCTGATCAAAAGTCAAGCATCCCCAGACGGACAACCGGGCTGGTAGTCGTACCGACGCGGCGCCGACGGAGTAGCGCGAAGTCCCGAAGCATTCTCCGTGACGGGGTGGCTTCGAGCCTCGGCATACCTACTCATCTCGCCTGGAAGGGCGAACTCGCGTCTGTGTGGGCGCACACCCCGCGTCTGTGTGCCGGTGCGTCTGTCCGCATATAGGGGCTGCTGCCCGACTGGCTGTCAGAGCTTCGCCCATCTCTCCTGACCGTGGCCATGCTACGTGGAATCACGGGTCGTTCCTCGAGAATCGCGGAGCGGGGGGCGGGGAGGGAGGATCGAGGGAGGGGGGAGGGTGGCCAACACACGCACGATCCTCCCTAAACGGCCGCGAGTTGGCACGGCGGGCCATGTCACTCGGGGTGGCCTCTTCCTCGGCACGTTGGCCTACCTACGCGGGGTGGGGGAGAGACGGGGGCGGGGGTGGAGAATTCCACGGCGCGACTAGACGGCCCGGGGACTTGCTGGCCGAGTGGCTGACGCGACTATAGTGGGGTAGTGCTAGTTAGCCACGGGAAATGTGGGGGCGGCCCCGAAGGCCACGTTGTCAGACGAGCGTTACCAATGTGTCATTGGTCGACTCCACCCACGGGGCGACGCTGCGCGTACGAAGGGGTAATGGGCGTGGCCAGGATCCCCATTTGAGGGTGTACACCCGCGGCGGGCGGGCGGACCAATCGTGGCGGAGGGATTAAGGGCGAGGTAGTACTGGCTTGGTGAGAGGTGAGACGCTATTTGTCGATGATAGGACGCGTTAGGGGTTGTCGCATCGAAAGTGGGTGGCTGCGGCTTACGCGGGGAAGGGGGGAAGTGGATGTTACCGCGTAATCGGGAGGCCGGTAAGCGTCTCCTAAGGCGCGATGACGGTAGGACGATTCCACTAAAAAGCCTGCCGGAGCAACGACCCTCGTCGATGCTTTCCACGGGGAATGTTTCGTTGTTTCTTAAAGTCGTTTCGTTTAAAACGTCTCTTAATTCACTGTTCTGCATTACGCGAAGAGGACAAGTATTTTTATTGGAATATACTTATTTGTTCTTATCTACCATAATTATTAATCTGCTGTCGTATTGAGAGTGAGCTTGGTTTGAAGTATTTATTTACGTACATTCTCATGTAATTTTGGTCGTTTCAAATTTAATCAGGAAACCGAGCCATGTACTTATATTTCGTGAAATGTAGAGGGTAAATGATTGTTTGGTAATCAATTTTGTTCAAGATCTTGGCTTTTATTACATTGATTTCTTAGTTTACACAAGTGACACGTTACCTCTCGATGTTACATGACACGGTGCATGACCGATAGCACAAGGAAAGTCGTCGATAATTTTACCCGCACGATGAGAAATGCCATCGTTCGTAAAAGAGGGCCACTGCAGGAAACAGTTCACTTCTACCAATAAACAAGTTTATTACTACTAATAAAATTGCACAATACCACAGTGCATTATAATTGTCCATTTCTCCGCCATTCATCGGTAATATTTATTTTTTCCGGCATACAATAAACTACAATCGCTAATTTCTTCTCGATCGATTAATTACACAGAGGACAGCATAAGTTACATGATATTATACAAGGTGATCCAAGAGGGTGATTTTCGAGTCTCCGTTTCACACACGCTGAATGACGAAATTCATTATCGATTTATTCGGTATACTATGGAATTCCATACTTCGCTAGAGTATACAAAGTAGAACTTTACATTTCGCAGAGCGCTTACAGGGCGAAAAATATTTCGTAGGTATGTTACAATATTATCAAAATAATACCTAGATTACTTAGCATTGCTGCAACTGGTCTTGCAATTGCGCGTAACGCGTTTGCAACATGCGTTCCCGTTCCGTCTGCCTGTTCACGTCCTCCATGAGGGCGTTCACCCGCCTGGGAACAGCAGCTTCTTCCTGCGCCTGCAAGAATTTGAACGTCGAGAGTTCCAAGTGCGCCTGCTCGATTTGTTCCCAAAGGTCGTGCAGTTGCTTCGTCAGTACCTGGGCCCTGGTCTGTCGAGGCAATCGATTCGTTCATAAACCACCAAACCTTTTTTTTAATTTTATTTTAGGCACTAACTGTTAAGGTCATTTGGCATATTTTTTTTAGGTGGATTTCGAACCCCCAGAGCTATAATATACATATCACATGGAAAAACCAGAGCTTCTGTCCATTACACTAAAGTAGCTCTTCGAAACCCTTTTGGATAATCGTTTCGCTGGCTTTGCTCACCTGATAGCCACCCGTGAGTACTTTCAATTTCTTCTCCATTCTTGCAGCGCGCTTTGCCTCACCGGTCATGTGCATGCGATTCTCCTCCAATTTCCTCTCGCAAGCTTCCACTCTGTCCTTCTTCGAGGCCAACGTTGCCCTGGTGTACCGCTTTTGCGTTTCCAGGTACAGAATCTGGTGGGGGCGTTTGTAAATTGTACGTATTATGAAATGTTTGTGCGGTATCGCGTGTATAGATAGTCCTACTGGACGCTTAAATGGTCATACAGCTATCTGTGTATAGATTTTGTGTGTTCATGTTACCTGCGATAAACACTCCTCCCAAACTGTGGTGTAGGAGTCCAAGCTCAAGTCTCCATGCGCCATTCCTTCCTTTACAACTGCCATTTCGTCAGTCAACAGCTGCTTGGCCTTTGTTTTGAAAAGGAACGCTTATCTTTTAGACCGCCAAGTGAAAATCGTCTAGAGATCCGCTGTTAAATAATATCAGCATACTCACGGCGTCTATCTCCTCTTCGTCGAAATTGATATAAGGATGTTGCTCCAGATAACTTTGCGCTTGAGCCAACGAACTCGCGGCTCCTTTTCTATTTTGCTGCACGGGATTTTGAAGCGCGTCGTATTGCATCATGGTGATCATTTCCCTCTTGATCAACTCTTCCGCCTAAAATCATAGAAGAAAATCAGTGAGATATAATGTTAGAGGATTCAAACTACGTGGGAATTCAATTTCTGAACGTACCCTTTGCAGGTCCGTCAGCGGAGTGTCCATGAAGGGCCTTAAGATATTCATGTTTACGTCAACCGGCCGTGGGAGTTCCCTTTGTATTACCTGCGACCTCCGGGCAAGGTCTTTTTTCTCTGTAAAACCCAGTACATCGTTTTGGAACCGGGATTATCGACACAGTCGCGCACATACACGAACGTATTGCTACTCACTTTGTTCTATCAGTTCTTGCTGTTGCCTAGCATCAATGTCGGCCTGATCTTCGACGATTTCTGTTGTCGGTGCTGTCGTACCTTCGTCCTTCCCCTCTCCCTCGGGTACGACTATCTCGTAATCGTTCCGTGGCGTTGGCAGAGAACTCAAGCCCGCTCTCAGTTGTTCCTTCATTTGCTTCTGAACGACGGGTGTCTCTGAGCCTTCCACGCCTTCATCCGGATTAATGCTGAGTTTGTCGCGGACTGGTGTAGCCACAAGCACTCCGTTTTGCGTCCTCGCGGATACGGGAGTGTTGAAGGAATTGATAGGCGTGCCATCGCTGCGTTGAGAACGGAACGGTGTGGCTAGGATCGTATTGGGAGTTGCCACTGCGTTTGCTACTGGAACGACTCCGGTGAAGTCGGAATTGTTCAAGGGCGTATTCAACCCGCCTACGAAAAAAAAGATATATATTTAGTAATGAACCGTTACCTAATCATTTTTCCAAAAACTGTGTTTTGCATCGAGTATAGGAATTGTGTTTGGATAAATCGTTGCTAGAGTTTCTTGAGGGAATATTCTATGCGTAAAAATATGGGAATCCATATCAACCTTTGAGTGGAGTATCGACGTGAGTGAGAGCCATGACGTTTTGTGCTTCCTGAAGTATTCTGTCTGTTGCTGCTGGAGTGCGCGGTGTTACTGCGGCGTTTGTTGGTAATGAATAATCTGCCAGCAAACTATCGGATAGTGTAATTCCACTTTCCGTCGCAACCTCTCGTGCGACCTATTGAGAACAAGAAACAATGATTACTAGCTATATAAATTACATCTTACGCATTATTACGGAGGAATTGAATGAATAAAAAAAATTAATATTTAACGATTAGTTAAACGCACCTCTGACGCTCTGCCTAGCTTAACAACTTGTTGTAGCTCTTGGTCGGATATTTGTGGTTCCGGCAAAACAAGCTTGCTCCTTTTCTTTATTGGCTCCTCGTTATTGAGCATTCCCATGGGAATGTCGTTCTCCTTCCGCTGTTTCAGCTTTTGCTTGTCTTTCCTACGTTCCATTTCTTCTTTCTCTTGTCTGAGTTCGCCATCCAAGTGCTGTTGTCTCATTCTGGAGAAATCGATGGCAAGTGGATCTACATGTTCGTTCGATGTGTCGTAAAATCCAGTCGCTGGTCGCTTCTCGAACGGGATTTCGGAATTGTAATTAACTCCACGTTTACGCTTGTTCTTTTGTGAAACTGTGATCCCAGCAGCTCTGAGTTCTCTGCGCTTTTGTAACGCTGCAAGTCTACGTGCCTCCTCTAATTGTTTTTCTCGCGCCTTCCGTTTTGCTTTCTTACCCTGTGTGTTTGCAAGCCTAGCACGAGCCTCGGACAACATCTCCAATTCTAAAACGAATTATTTTCATTAATGTCACCTACGACTATAACGCAATTTTGTGCGGAAAATCTCACCATCTTCGTCCATATCTTTGGGGTCAGGCCTAGCCGGCTTTGTTTCTGGATTTGGATCTATTTCTCCTGGTTTCAGTTTACGCGGATCATCCGTAGCATCATCTCCTTCTTCCTTTTTTTGAGCTTGGTCCCTGTATTAGGTGCAGAGACACACATGATAGTATTAATAAGAAACAAAGAGTAATGTTCATGTATTTCGATCTTACACGACTTCTAATTGCTTACAATAGATATTCGTAGCGCTCTAGACATTGAGCAGCAGTACGACCAATGATTGGAGCGATCGTTCTCCATTGCGTGGGCATAAGCTTTGCTAAATGGAGAAGCTTTTCATCCTCCTCTCTGCTCCATTCTGTCTTTTTGATACTCGGATCTAACCATTCGAACCAGCGCGCTTTGCACTGTTTCGCTGATTTTCTGTGAAGAAGCGATGCTATACGACTCCATTGATTTTTGCCATATTTCATAACAGCTGCTTTCAGTATTTCATCCTGTGCGCGGAGAACCGTGTAAATTTGTATTCTTGTGATAAACCCGCCACATGTTTTAGGTTATTTTTTTTTAGACCTACCTCTGTGTTCCGCCAAACACCACCTTTTATCATAATACGCGGCATTTTTTATGAATTTACGGTTGTCAGGCGTCACAAAAAATGGAACGACGTAAAGAAGAGCACTGCTCGTTGTCAACTATGTAGTCAGAGAAACAAAAATCGACAACAAACCGACGATAATGCTGAAGCCAAACGATCGTGGCTGTGCTACTGATGCAGCACAGGTGGGTTGCACAGTGCAAATAACGTCAGTACTGATCACATATGCTAAGGGAAAAGATTCTTATTTTATCATAATTCTTTCATGACTTTGTACATCTAAGACATTCATATTCATACTGCATTAATAAATACGATCGTTTATAAACGAAAGAAATTGACATCGAGGGAAAACAAGAATCGACAAATGCGCCGCCATGGGACAGGTTTTAAAATTCTTGTGCAGTAATACAGATAAGATAGTAATCTCACAGTATCGACCTGAGGTTTACAGTTTTTTAATGATTATTTTCCAAGTTTTTTCACGTTTACATTAATTGTAAATATATAGAGGGGGCAGGGACTTGAAATGCTATTGTAACTCTTCTACATTTCCTGTGTGTGGTAAAATATCGATTCATATAACATTGCATAATTAAACATAATAGTTTTATGTCTAAAGAGTATTTGGGTTTTTACTTAATTCTACTACCTTAGAGATAGATGCTATTTGAAGAAATATTCTAAAAGTGATCTTTCGCTACCGACATATGATCTATGATGGCTGCAAGATCGATAACCAAGAGGCGGCAAAAGGTACGAAATAAGTCTACAGCATAACTTGTGATAACGTGCGTATATGCATTTATTTATCAGTGCAGCACGATTTTTGACCATTAAATTATTTTACTTGAAAGTAAATTTAAAAAAACCACTTATATTGGAATCGATGTATCCATTATGGATGTCAAGGACAAATATGAAACTAAATGTATTTTAAAATATTAATTTGCTCAGAAATTATACAGTCTTCGCGAATTGAGTTAGAATATGTTGTTACAAAGTATTCAACGAGTTATTGATTTTACTATCATTATCTTGAAGTATAAATACGACATGCTGCAAAAATTCGTCGAAAATATACCTTGATCTTAATTTTGCACATTTATTTTTATAAGGTATACAATTAATAAAAAAATATATCCCTGTTTGTAAACCACAGATATACGTTAGTAATTCTTTATACATGGAGCAATGAAGATATGCACATGATGAAATCAAACGGTTTTCGGTTTATTATTACTAAGTGACTTTTAATAATGTTTACATTTACATTTTGTACATATTATTTACACTGCCAACCATCATATACATCTGCCTTTATATATAAACTTAACAATCTACGTGCTGATCTTGATAGTCTAGTGCTAAGGCAGTGAATTCATTATTGTATTATGGTTCACAAAATCCTATCTAGAAAACAGAAATATAATCAGCAAATAAATCTACCAAAGGTCTCTTAAATACAAACAGTATCATACAATATTGCAATATAAAAAGCAAAATATAACATTATGCTTTACTCTTTTCAGGCTAATATGTGTATATAAATAAAATAAATTAATTATTTTCCACCCTCATTATGCAGTATGCAATACTTATTATAAGTATTCTGCCCTTTAAGTACTGCTTCAAGCTCGTCAACAAACATATTTTGATTCCTTAACATTTTTTCCTTGAATCTCAAGGCTTCCAACTCAGAAAACTGTCCTGTATAACTATCTGTTTGAATATACTGGTAGTGAGAGTTTGGGGCGCCTTTCTATTACGTTGAGCCTCAAGGATATATGAAACCTTTTCCCTAGCTTCAGCTCTGGATATGTCGCCTCTAAGTCCAAGCAGTCTCACCAAATGATCCTCCGTCATATCAGGATACTTCTCGACCAAGGAATGTAAATCAAGGGAAAGAATCTCAGAGTCTTCGCACCGTAATACCTCAGCAAGACGTTTGATTATTTCAAATGGTGAGTTGAAGGTGCTCACTTTTGGTGCAATCCTATCAAAGAAGTTTTTCAGCTTGTCAGCTTCTGTCATAATCTTTGACGTGCAAGTTAAGCACTCTTCGTACGTCTTCAAAGATATTCTTCTTTGCAACATAGCGGATATATAACGTTTAGCTATTAGGTTCTGCGCTTCCATGATAACATATTCAAAATTCTTCGGGGAAAGGTGATTATAATCTTGGAAGTAATCTTCCAGAGTCACACAAATGGTTTCTACGGGTATAGGTGAGGATAGCCACTTTGGCGTAATTAGATCTTGAAAATGAAGTTCTAGATCTAGGAATGATTCTTCCAGCAAGATAGCTGCTGCTTCATTTCTCAGTTGTTGATAATTTGACAACAAGTTCTCAAACTTTACGGTTGCATCTCCGCTATTGTTGGGTACCCAGTAAAGCTGCTTCATTTGTTGAGCCAATTCTGTGAATTGCAAGCAATTATTAACAATTGTTATCATGTGATGCGTGAAATATGGAACCTGACTTCTGTCTTCAAAATGCTTGCTCTTAAATTCCAATATTGCTTGTCTATACATATATCCATATTTAATGACTTGCTCAATACACAAGCACAACGCTTGAGCCGTCAGATCAGTGCTTATCGTCTTTGTGACCTGTAAATTTTGATCAATCATTTGGAATATAATAACAGGTGCGGCTGTGTGATAATATGTTTCTTGAGCACTTGCTTCGGGTAAAACTCCGCTCCACCAGTCTACTTTTTCTGTCTCTAGCGTTTTCCTCATCCAGTCTTCATAGTTCTGACACATGTTTCTCAAATATTTTTCTTGAAGATCGCTTATCATCTCTGGACTTAGTAGCGGTCCAATGTCAGTAGTATCTATATTTAATTCGGAATGTTGCATTAACTCTGGTCCAGTGTAGGTATTCATAACCCAAGCCAAGAGAGAAACATATTCATTTCCTTCAAGACCACTTGCTATTATGTCTTTCAGATGCTGAGACAGGCTGGTATGATACATCTTAACAAATGTTCTCACTATGTCATACCAAGGTGGGAAGCAAGGTATGCAGAGAGTTTTCACAACTCTCAAATCTTCAAGGATTAGAAGTCTCGTAAGTTCTAGGTACCTAACTAGCCACATTTTATTGTCCGATCTTTCTTCTATGTGGGTTCCCTCAATTCTATTAGCTACAGATTTCTCTAAGACCTTCATTGCCATATCTTTCCACTTCTTTGGCCTTCCGGGTGGCATAAACCCACTTTGTTTGTGTCTTTGCACTGCAAAATAATCCGCTTTCTCTTCTCTTTCTATAATCCTCAGAGCGGTTGCAATCACCGTTGGCTCTTTCCTGACGGTGTTCAAAGTCCGACTAAGCACCAGCCTGATCTGCTTCTCCATAAGCTGCGACAACATCTCCACATCTTCAAAGTAAGCCTTCAACATTACAGTATCCGCCGGAGACTGATTTGGAAGCTTGTGAAGCTCGTATAATAAATCGTCTCTGGAGTTTTCCAGATCCATAAGACTCTGATGTGCATGTAAAAGTTTACCCTCGTTAATCCATTGCTTAGTTTTCTCTACACTGTCAGGTACCGTAAATATATGTTTTAAGTTTTCTTTGGCAGTAACGTATTGCGAGTGACGCATATTTTCCTCCTGGACGGCTTGTAGTTTGGAGCTTAATTCCAGTACGTTACTGAATTGCTCAGTTATGTCCTTCAAATCATCTTTGATCGAGGCGATGCTCTCTAAAGAACTTTGTAGTTGCTCAAAGCCGACACGCACACCGTCTAATTGACTTTGCATTGCTGTTTTGAGCATGGTCTCCACTGACGCTTTTTTTCTGCTTATCCTACGTTTGTACATATCAATTTTTTCCAATTGTCCTGGTCGTTGAAGCAAATTCGCCACGTACGTCGCGCCCCTCGCCTTAGCCTCCTCCTCTTGCTTCTGTAAATCTTCCATACCTTCGATATTCTCAGTTTTTCCGCGTGGCAAAATTTATCGAACTCTTGTTCAATATTATATTCCACGAGTGTCGGCTATTCCCTCCGAAATAATAAGTGCCAAAGGACTGTTTTGACATCTACTGTATTTGGTTAGGTTACATGCAGTTTTCAGGGGCGTTTACAATTCGTAAATTGTTGCGTGGGAAGCAGAAACGAAGATGGAAGGTCTCGATTGCGGATATGCTCAATCACGTTATGAAATATATGTTTTACAGAAAGATTTATTTTGGTTGTAGATGCTGCGTGATTTCACAGTCGAGCTTTCCTTGTGTCCAATCGGAAACGCTTTTGTATAGAGTGTATCGTGAAACGAGTTAACGTCATATTGCGTCGTACTACGCAACATGTGTGGCTAATTTTTTGGTTACTCAAATACATTTAATAAGAATACTGTAACAATCAAAAGCAAAGGATTTCAGTCGTGATCAGAAATGAATTCCTTAAGAAAATTATCCCTAACTTATAGTCAATTACTGAGATTGTCGGTGACACGATCTCTAACCTCTCAACCTGTCGACGCCACAGACACAGAGCCAAAGAAAAGTGTGTATGTTTTTCAAACGATATTCAAACATATGTATACGTAATCCCTTTATGACACAGTTTATTAATCTTCGAATTAGATTAAATGTCCGAATTTGCTTGATCTAACATTAACAAGAGTTGTTACTCTCCGCGTCAAAAGTAAAAAGGTTTTCACTACATCAGCTAAAATAATGTGTGATTCTTCTAGAGAATATCTTGATAGAGAAGTATGGCGCAGTCACCATGATAGGTATAAATCGTCCAGAAAAGAAAAATGCTTTGGACTGTAGAATGTCACAAGATCTGTGTGATGCTTTGGATAATTTTGATAAAGATGATGAAGCAGTAGCAGGCGTTCTTCATGGTACAGGTGGCAATTTTTGCTCTGGATTTGATCTTGAGGAGTTAACAAAATATGATGGAAAAAATGATGAAATCATACCGCAATTTGGTGCACTGGTAATTTGCTTCGACATAATACAAAAATAATATTGGCGCAGTGAAATCAATCTACTGTTCATTTATATGCATAGGCTAACAGAAGCGAACTATGTAACAAACCATTAATTGCTGCGATAGATGGTTTTGCAGTTGGTGTGGGTTTTGAACTAGCTTTAATGTGTGACATTAGGGTGATAGAGGAAACTGCAATAATGGGTTGCTTGAATAGACGATTTGGAATCCCAATGTTAACCGGTGGTACTGTTCGTTTACCTGCCATGATTGGTTATGCACGAGCAATGGATATAGTGTTAACAGGACGGCAAATAACGGCAAAGCAAGCTTATGCGTACGGTCTATGCACTTACAGTACAGTTTGTGGAGGAGGTAATTGACAGGATTTCTATTCCATTCTTTAAAGAAAATACAAATAATGAGAAATTATTATCATAGTATGTGGAAAATTACCACTAAGTTTTTTTTACAGTGCTTGGAACAGCAATAAACGTTGCAAAATCTTTAGTAAAATTCCCACAGAAAGCCCTGCTAGCAGATCGTGCTTCACTACGATATGCTACTTTCTTGGCGAAACAAATGGATGAGGCGCTTCAGTTTGAAAAAGATAACGCCTCGCATATATTATTTGAGGAGGGTGTTACAGGTGCAAAAAAGTTTATAAATGAGGATATAGGGAAACACGGAAAGTATTGGAATCTCACACCACATATTCTTGGTGTAAAGGAATTAAATAAAGATTTGCTATAAACATCATGCTTAATATGATTTTGATCAACATTTACTGTTCATACACATGTATCTTCTCTATTGTACAAAATGTTGCCAAACATATTCAAATCAATTTGGCGTGTGTAACTCTTAACGAAATTCTCTTAACAGGATACAAAAAATAATATTGATTCAAATTTTGGTGAAACACCAAGTATATTTGAGATTTTATTCTGGTTACCTAGAATGATTAGTGTTATCTCCCTTTTTAAGAGTCGAGTTGGCAGATGAAGTTTTTTTACCGGACCGCAAATTTTTCGAGATTATTTCTATGCACTTTTTCGCCGTTTTTCCAGACACGAGGGGCGACAGATTCGTCACTTGACCATCTGCGTCTCCTAAATTAATGAGATGTTTACACATTTTCTTATCGCGCATATACTGAGAAATTGATACACATACTTTCATATATAATTATGATGTATGTGAGTCCTGGTTCCAGAACTTCTGTGCCACGCGTATAAGGATCGAGCAAAGCAATCTTCTTTAAATGGTAATTTACCTCGTCACATAAATCGTAGTCACCTGCAAATGGTTAGGGCATACACAATTTTTTTTGAGATTTTTGCTAATAAAAACTCAACGGTAACAATGCTTTTTAAGGTACATTTGTCTTGCAATCCGACTGTGTCTTGTATATAACGAAGGATCAGTCCTATAGGACAGTTTATATTAACCAACATTTCTTTATCCACGGGGTTTGATTCTTTGCTTTGATCGCCATTATCCTTTTCTCCGTAATCTGCATATTAAACCTCATTCAGTAGCATTCTTGAATTCTTTAAAAAAATTATCCTCACCTATATATTTAATCTTTATAATACTTGCCATGGTAACGCATGTTTAAGGGATAATTATGGCGAATGAACTGTAACAAATTCATTACACTCGACGATTACTTCAATACATTTGCATATTAAAAATATTGAAAACTTTTCTATTCGACACGATTTGCTCTTTAAAGATTTTTACTATAATCATATTTACCTCCACATCATAGCTTTTTAACGCAATGGTTGATAAATATTTATACTAATTCGATCTTTTATGACGTCTCATAATAGAGGTGCAAATAAATATGGGGTTGTAGCAAGAGGTTAGTCATACAGTAAACCATCAAACTTTCCTCGCTATTATAATCCATGGAATTATATCACCGAATAATTAAACATCCTGGAGGGTAATAACTATAACATAATCGACGTTGTACATTAAACATAATACAGGTCAAACTTTTCGCGCGATAGCAGGCTATAGTATATTATCTAGACACTGTGGGACAGTGACCCGAATAACTTCAGCAGTTAAAGGTATAAATAAACAATACATCCGTAAAAAGTTTTCTCGATCATTCGATGAATTCCTAGCGCAATGCAGGATGCACTCGGGGACAAGTGTCGTCCGTTCAACGTTCAACGACTTTTCTCCTGATCGTCGCGGCCGATGCATTCATCCTGCTGGAATTCCAAATAATCGCGGAATTTCATATTCAAGTTAAATAACAACAGCTGGACAGACCGTCCAGGCTTAATTGGCGAAAGTAATGCGAGTCGACCAACCAACGTCGAGCCGGTTAAAGCCTGTGTGACGAAACGAGTGCAGGTGGCGGTGCATTGTTGCGCAATCGGCCGTATCCCTCCTTCTTCTCCTCTTCCTTGCAGCCAGGAGTCATGCCGAGGATCCCCTTGGTAACCAGGAGGGGGGGAGGGCCTCCCCACCGAATGCCTTCCTCCAGGTCTAAACTGGCGAACGCGAGCCGCAAATCCTCTCAGGGCTGCAGAGTGGATAGCAGCCCAGGACTTTTGGGGCGAGATTACATCCCACCGCTCTTTCTTTCATGAGATATACACTCTGTTAATCCATAATCCATTCGAACTCCACCTTGACGCCTTCCTGTGTGACCTAGAACAAATGATTTGATATCCTTGAAAAGAACAGATATCCGGTTGTACATAGCCTGCCCGTCGAAATCGTGTAGCTGTAATTATGCTTGCTTATCGACAAGCGTTAAAACGCTTAAACGGTATCCTACGTCGTAAGTCTTGCTGGTTTTAAATTAACGAACAGTACGGTATACGCGATAAATCGAGGACACTTCGTTAAGGATGTTCTTAGCTTGTACGTCAGCGATCGTTAAATTAGGTGAGAAGTATGTAGGACTATTTGCTATTTGGTATAACGTAGCACGGTGGTTTCGTGGTGCATCCGAGGATACTTCCATCGAACTGCAGGGCGTCCACAGAATCTTCTTTGTAATAGGATCGGTCGTGCACGTGGCATTTCGAGCGGACAAAGATGCCGGGGCCTTTCACGAATCAGCATCGGACCCGACAATGTGTTATTGTTATGTGTTCGACCGTGGAGAAAAAGTTCTCCCCTATGGGAGGCCCGTGCCGGTGCATTCTTCTCCTCGCAGAAGGCAAAGTATCCCCTACCCTCGTCCGGATATCGCGCAGATGTCTTCCGCGTACTACCTCAACGAATTGTGCCTTGCCTCTGGCGGGAAAATATTCGACATGGGTAAGAAAATACGTCCAAGTTTCGTCTCCTTCCCATCGACATCGTTTTTAAACGTATTTGTACGCGATGTCGTTAAAACTATTTCTATTTTCGTTCACACAGTCTGCAAAAACTGGTATACTTTCTAACTAATATCATTCACGCATTCTAAAGTTATCGAAGAACTTCATTTTATTGTCGCATCGCGCCTACAATTTTTCTAACCTGATCTCGAGCAGCTTTTTAAAGACATCGCGCATGCGCAGGTCCATCCTTATCCCTTATAACGAGCAGTGTAATTTTTTTCATTTCCAAGAGTCACAATCTATCGCCACGTAAGAGTTTAACGGAAAAAGCGGTCAGCAGGCTGCCAACCGTACGGACCGCGGACCAGTTATTGCCGAGAAAGAGTATGATCGTGATGTATACGCAAAATTATATCTTAAACGGTACGATCGACTACGGTGTTCTGACATGACACGATAATCCGTACCGGAATGTAATAGCGTTTAATAACGAAATGCGTGATAAACGGTCCGCTAAAGTAGAGAATAATGGGGTTGCTGGCATGACGACTGTACGGCACGGATTACGATAGTGGGCGACAGGATACGTAACATTGGTATGAAAACCGCGATCGCTCTAGGTCCTTTATGTGGTGCAACGAGCCGGCTGTATACCAGTCCATTCTGTTCCTCGTGCTGATCCTATCTGCATGGCACTTAACCATTACGTTTTACGAGGTGGATGGATATAAACTGCTCTCCCCCCTCCCCTCCCCTCCCAGCAACAGGTTACATCGCCACGTTCCTCCTGCCGACGAGTGATATTTTTTTTTTTCGTATCCCCGCGTGCACGGAACGCAAACAGGATCTGTGCTCGGCATATCCCTGAAATTTACTACGTTTGCGGAGGACTGTCCCGAGGACGTGAACGTCCTACCCGATCGACGTGCATTGTGTACTTCGATAACCGTATATCGGCGTGGAGTGTAACTCACGGTACAGGGTGCACCTTCGATTCCCACGTGTCAACGCACTGGGGCCCTTGCCTTTTGCTCAGAGCATAGGATTGGTCGAACAGAAATCCCTTTCCCTCTTTTTTTTATTCGTTCACGATGGAGAAAAAGTTTGATAAATCTCTAGGTTTATTTTTCTCCGTATATCGTTGTACAGGAATGAGCCGAAATTATTATCCGTAGTTGTTCGTTATTATCCGTAAATGATCGATCGAAGAAAGGTTTATTGTAAAATGTGGTGAAAAAATATGACCTAGTGTTTACTCGAGCCGGGCTGATTTATGACGATGATTGTTTCATTTGAATGCTTCGGAGCGCGATGTTTAATATTCGAGAGAGTCATTATTAACATGTCGAATTTGAATGTTGTGGATTATGCTTATTTCGTTGCGTGATATTTCACGTGGAGAATTATCGGGAAATGGGGAATCATTCATGACGTTTTACCTATGCTTATGTATGCACATGAATTTTCTAAATACTACATAGTTTACATTCGCACATACCGTGGCCCCTAGATAACGTACCAGCGACGAAGTTGTGCTACCGACGATTCGAGTATGTTCTGGCCACTGTATTATTCTCCGTCAATGAGATCAGAGTTCTATGCGAAAAAGAAACTATCAATGTGGTCTCGCGAGTTCGCAGATATGGATTCTCCAAAAATAACGAATTCTTGAATATGCAATAATGCTGTGTAATAAGTTGTACGTACATAATGAAGGGATATTTTGTACCGTATAGTTTGTATTTAAATGCAGTTACGCTAAGTAGAGTGACGACAGAGCTGCTAATTTCGTTACAAATAAGTTAAAAGGCTGTACCGGTTATTAAATTTTATTATCGTGCAATCTATAAAAATGAGTAGATACAAAACATAACTTACAAGTAGGTATACAGTAGTTTGTTTACCAGCTCTAAATTCAGTGATATTCTTTGCGGATATAAAACGGTCATATAGCAGGATCGATTAAATATTATTACCCAGTTGGAATAAATTATCGAGCCAGCGGCTTTATATCCTTCCAAGGAAAGAAGTTCCTTAGACTTGAGCACGGTATTTTTCGCCCTTGAAATTACGTTCCGCTATGACATGAATATTACATGGATGACACACTTTGAGATGTTTTGCATAGCTTTGCTCATTACTCGTTGTTTGAATATCATTTCAGATCGATATCTGTACGTAATATTTTTTTTTATACAATCTCCAATATCGTGTAATGATCTTTAAATGAAATATCCTACGGATTGACGCATTCCAAATAAAACTATATTTAAGTTTTCCATACAGTTTTCCACACACGTTTGGTCCGTTCGACAGGCGGCTATTGATTATGATATTATAAGCCTAGAATGTCATAACAGAACATACAAGAAGGTAAAGGCAAATCTATAATCAGGTTATTAAATTTTAATGGCACCGTGTGCCACATTTATGGTCCCCCGGCCAGTAATGCAGTTTGAAAAACCAACCCGTAAGTTTGATCCTGTTGTGGATCACGGTCGTTATCGAGACTGTTCGCGGTTTACGATCCAATCAGACGAATTCCTGGCCCAAAAGAAAGAAAAAAGAAAAAAGGGAAAAAGAAGGATCGTAAGCTATACGCCAAAGCCTGAAGATCCCTCGTCCCGGCGGACTCGTCTCGTCAAACTTATGACTTCGTCTCTTCCCCCCTTTCTTTTCTTCCCCTTCGTTTTTTCCTCCACGACAGGCCCCGGAGTTGTCTCGCGGATTTCAATCCGCGCGTGCCCGCACGTCAAAATGTGCGCGCACATTTCTGCGCGTCTGGAATGGCCGCCGTATTTGAAGGAAACTTTTCTGCTTCGAGGAAAAGTTCCGACGAGCAGGCTCGCTTCTGTGTGCGCGTGTTTCCGCATGCACGTGAATATCGAGTGCATAATGCACCTTCCGTGAAATACCTCAATGAGGGTCGATCGATGGTGAGACTATATCCACAACCGGTGTCGTACACCTCGGTAACATATGTACAGACCGTGCCAAAGGTTGTGGACATTTGACCGTTAAATCATGCGAGACTCCTCGAGAATGTTCTTCCGCCGAGAAGAACCTCATCGTGGGATTTAATCGTTCGACAGATCGACGCTCGGTGCCGGCTGACATTGACAAATTAAAGTTGCGGCGCGACACATATGCCAAGGTACCGACGCGTCCGACGAGTCGGCCGCGCATCGCATGAATTTCCCTGTCCTTTTGGGAAGATCGAAGCGATTAAACCGTCGAACGGTACGTTCCGTTGGGTAAAAAAAGAGGCAGCTTGTACTTGACAGGGTTATGCTGAACTCCTTGGCCCCCGTGGTGTCCCTCGTTAAGGCACAAATTGCCGGTTGTAACCGCGCTTAAATTCCACTTCCTTAAACACGCGGGGCGTTACTCGCGCAGTCCATGGGATAGCATTACGCCATTATGCAACATATTATATGCGTTTCTGCCGATGAGAAAGAGCAGCTACGCGCGGAAGACTTTCAGACATCAAACAAAGATTCTCCCAACGTTTTCACCGCGCGCGCTCGAGATCGGCGCTCTGATATTTCCGTGTACATAGACAATGGCGCGCCGAAGATTTTACGTTCGGAGAGGAAAAGAAAGCAATAAGGCACTTAACCGCCGTTGCTCATCATAAATTCGACTCTGTTCGCGAGCAGGAAACTTATGCGCGCTGCTCCTTTAAAATATCCCGAATGTCAGAGACGTCTAAGGCGATCCTGGTAAAAATATTTTTCGCTCGAGAAACCGCGGACTCCATTAAATCGTAAACGTTACATTATTAACGATTTCGCGAAAAACTTGGTTATTCTCTATTCCTCGGAGCGGCTTTGCTCGCCAAGACTAAATATCGATCATCGCCCTTATATAGCGTCCAATTATAGCTATCTGCTGTATGGCAAATGAATTTTTTCCCGCTGACATCGTTTGCACGGCGACCGGTCGTCAGGAATCGATGTGCGAAAAAGAAAGCAGGATTTAGTCCAGCCAAGTCGATTGAAATCCTGCGTATCGCGATAGGAGCACCGATGAAAATCTGGCCGCGCTAGGCGGCCACACCCTGTTCGTACCACTACGAGCGTAGAACCGCGTCCTTACGTGCAGCCGGAGTATGCGGAGCATATATGAATGCATCGAGCTCGTAAGACGTAGTACACGGTGCGTGGAAGATGTGTTTTGCATACGGTCATGCTAAGAGATAAAGGACGACTTCTCGGGCAGGTAGTCCAAGACGTGGCGAGAAATCGAGTTCAAGGACCCTGTTTTTCCGGAATGGCCGAGCGAGGTGCACGTAATGTTTATGTCATCGAAGAGGTTGGACGTCTAGTAAAGCGGTCGGGAATCGAGAGTAGTTGCGAGAGTTATCGGATCGACGTGTCGCAAACGGTGCCGCGATTAAAGCGCTTCGACGAATGAACGATGTTCCAGCGAGGCGAGAAAGTCGGGGATATTTGCAAAATTTCGTGCATCGCGGGTCTAGCCGAGGAGTAATTAATATTTCGCAAGAGTTTAAATATTCCGGTACGGGCTCCGCTGGCAGACTGGTTGCGGAATAACAATAACGACGTACCGAATGCATATAATGAGATTGGGGCGTGTGTTCGTAATGCACAAGAGGTATGGGTATAAAATGCATGAGAAATGTTAACGGGCTGACATGCCAAATCGATATACTTTTTAAGCGCCGAACATTATGTACGCCTTAGAGTAACGTATGTCGAACAAAAGTTCGCCGGATCAAATCGGAATATTGCACCAGCACCAGGAGAATGAGAGAGAGAGAGAGAGAGAGAGAGAGAGAGAGAGAGAGAGAGAGATATTGTTCGATTAAACCTACGTAAAATTGAATATTTATTGGGTGTATCGCTAAATCATTTTGTTCGTGTGCGATGTAAACGATAGGCGATTTCCGTGCGAGACTCGTGTATATTCTTTTCTCGCGTTCGCCTCGTTAAGAAAAGTGTACATAAGCGTAGCGGGTCAATAAATCGAATAAAATGAATGCTAGGATCACGTGCGTCATTAAGCGTGCGTCAGAACTAGGTCCGATCCGTGGATCGGTGAAATCATAATTCGTGAATAACCGAGATATAGGGGAGAACGTTTTATCGAGCTATTGAAGCGCGACGAGAATTATCGACGCACAGATAAGGGCTCCTGCTTTTTCCTTTCTTTTTCCTTTTTCCGTCCATGAAAAACCCCCCTCTAGCTTTGTTCGAGCCGGAGGGAAATTATCGCTCGAACAGCTTGGAAAGTTTGCGAGTACGTTCAAAATATGTATTATCGTTTCAACGTGCAATCTACGAAATTATCGTAGCTTATTGGCAGTTATGCAGTAGCTTATCGGTAGTCCATATGATGCAGGACTGAGTACAGGTCTGGCATACGTAACAACATGCACGCACGTTACCCGCAAATTGTCTTCGAATCCCAAAGAGACACGCAATGTTGCTCATCGTGTTTTAATTACAGTAAATTATCGTCATCGTGCAAGGACGATAGAGAGATATTTCACGTTCGCGGCTTATTAACGCGAAGTGTGGAAATTATAACTGACATCAGCTACATAGATATCGCGACCGCGGTATCCCTTGTCCCCTATTAATATTCTTGTAGAGCAGACAAAGTCCATTATCAAAATGCTTAGTAATACGGGCTCAGTGGTGCTCGAGCATTACGGAGAAGTACAATTAACGCGATACTTTATACATGCGGTAGCAATCAGCGAGGTGGCGTATACAAGCCTTTGTACATAAATAACTATACTATCTTCCAGCGTAACATTTTGTTCGGGCATGCAAATGCAGTGCGGAATATTCCAACGCGTCGCTTAATAGCCCTACTTGGACGGTGTCTTCGTCTAGAATACTTCATCGGCGAAAATACATTCGTCATCTCATTGACACCGATCGTTACGTATGTATCCACCTGTATACCACAATCGTCATACTCGCGATGCGCGTAGATACATCGACGTCGTTAATTTTACCCCGGCCCTTCCTATATTTCCGCAGGAAGGCGCGATGTGGGAGTCGGAGTCGAGCTGCCGCACAATCGGCGTCGAAACGCGAATATGCGGAGATCGTGGCAACGCTCCTATCTCGCGCTTTGCGTAGACGTCACGGAATCAATGCCAAGTCCTTTCCATCGAATCTCCGTCGACTCCACGAAGAAATCGTTTTCTGAGCGTACACCGCTGCTCGAGCGTTAACCCTTTCCAGCCGAAATGATTATTTTATAGTAAAAAAAAATTCAATTTTGAAGAAACACAATTTAGAGCTACTTGATCGGTATAAGCAGATTATACGGATGATGCTAAATGGCAATCATGAGCTAATCAATCCTTCGAACCCTGAACACCTGAGAATTTACCATAATAATCAGAAGCGAATGGAATAAACGATAAAAAAAACCAAATAAATAAAGTAGATACAATCAAGAGTATGTTCAACGAATTAGCCTGCCATTTCGACGCGCAACCCTTTCACCGTCTCAAACCATTAGACGGCGCTCAATGTGTTAAGTCTTCTCTTGCTCTCGCAAAGACGATACTTTCCACGAGACGTCCGCAATGCAGGGTCCAGTGCAACGACTTGTGCGGTACCGAGGGTTAAACGCGAGCGTGGAACATCTTTCGGGGGATCTTTTCGACTTTCGCGCGGAGGCCTTCCCTGAATTCGCTGGCGGCTCCTTCTCCATCGGCCCGAGAGGCAAGGCCGCCGGATCGGATCCGGTATCACGTGTTTCGCCGATGTGCCGAGCAATCGGCATTAAATGCGAATATACTGAAATCACGCGGCTGAGCAGATAGAAAGGGTCCCGACGATGGCGGACCGCCGAGGTATTCAGGCCGCTGCAAGGCCGCCCCGCGTGCACAGTCGCAGAGTAAAAGTGCAGCGAAATAAAATGTAGGCTGTTACGTGGCTCGAGGCGTCTCACCTACACGCACACGGCAAATCGTGGCCGTCGGTGTGCCCCGGAGAAGGATTCCCACAAGCCGACCCCCGACCGATAAATCCGAAAGCCTTTCGTTTTCCCAACCGTTTCCTCAAATCCCTGAAGTCTGCGGACTAAACTGGATCTCGCTTCTGCGCATGCGCCCGATAGCGGAAATTAATTCTACGTCATTTGGCTTTACGAAGATGGCGGGCACGAGGCTTCGTCCACTCGGGGTACAGATTCTTTTTTTTGCTCCTACGCTTCAACCGCGGTATTATGCGTTCGTGATTTAACGTTCAGGAATCGGGGCTGAAGAGTGAACTGGTAGCGGATCGATGTCACGTCTTATTATTTATTATCGACTGAAATTTTGTGGCTCGACGTTCGGTGCATTTCGATGGGACCACGTCTCGCCTGTCACTTGCGAGGCTGCGTGCGCGTTGCTGCATACCTATGCGTATCAACATAGGTGCAGAAAGCATCACGGCATTCCCGCGTTGGTAGGCAAGGGCAAACACTAAGGCGGGTATTCGCGTGCATCGGCGTACCTGAAATAGCGTCCGCATCTAATTATACCTGGGGAGGCAATTAACCTTTCCACCTGGTCTTTTTCGTGAGTCCAAGTGGAACGACGGAGCGAGGGAAAAAATCGAGATTCGTTTTCCACCCGTGTTTAAGTGTGTAAATTGAATTAAATGAGCTTCTAACGAAAGTTGGTCGATACGTTCGCAGCGGTGCCAGGTCATAATCGTCGAACGATTTGCCCCAGGAACGCGTGCATATTATATTAAGTGCGGTCGCTAAATTAATTGGCTCACCCGATATATCCGGCCGTTGGTGCTTGCTCGTAAAGAAATCGACGGGTGATTCATATTAGTGGATACGATTAACGTGAACTTTATCATCCGTGCGCCTGCGCGCCGGCACATTCAGGCGAATTAATTGTCTTAATTGATCACGATCAAATTAATTGATAGGATTAAATTGTGCTGGCGTGTCTTCCATAGCACTATCCTGCCTGTATACGTTCAGGCGTGCCTTGCACGCACACATGGACCCGCTGGAACATGGTCAGCGGTCAGGAGCATAGATCCACGTACAATAATCCCACGCGTACTCCGATTACACGACCTTAACTGATTCCCTGCGTGTAATCGCAGAACTTTTCTCCTTTATCTGGAAAATTACACCGGTTCTCTGTATCTTCTTATCGTAACTACGATGGTTTTCTTATCGACATGTTAATACAATAGATCTCAAATAAGAAAGACACCTCAAATTTTAGATTAAATTTTTGTTTACGAAGGTATTTTTATTCTATATTCGACGTTTACTGCGAATAATCCGAAAGCAGTGCTTGCCTATTTTGTGATAGTTCGTATATCATTGACATTTCGACGGAAGACTTCTTCCCTTTCTGAAGATGGAAGAAATTCATAAATACGTGACGCATATCGATCCTGGAATATGTACAATATACGCATATTATCAACGATGCGTAAACAGGTATATTTAATAACCCATTGATCCAGATTTTAGCGATGCATTATAACCGTTTTTACTCCCTACTTCATATTCATATAGTGGCACAAGCCTTGCTTAAATTATACACAGCTTCACGTTGTGTATAAAAGTGAAACTTGATTTATATCGAATAAAATAAGATACATCTATCGGCGAGAAATACCGCCTGATCCACGATAAATGTTAAAGGTAGAAGCGATAAGTCGAACGGTAGATTAATCACGGAAAAACCTAGAAGCCATTCCATTCTCATTACGCTTTATTAGCTACTTAGCACCCGTGCTACGATTCCTCTATTTTTCATTTCCAACCTCGTTAACCATTACTGCCCGCTTGCTTGCCTAATTCTGCGCGGCACTTGCTTCGAAACGGTCCAACACGCAGGGATTGCAAGGAGCTTTAAGCTATCCTGTACATAAATTCGAGTCGTGTCGTAAAATAGGAGTGAGGTAAAGGAGAGAAAAGAACCGATTAGCAAATTTATCAGGGGACGGACGGAGCGTTGCGGTCGAGGGGATACGATGCAACTGCTGGCGAGTGCAGCGAGAAGAGCGGAGTCTGCAGCAAGGATTCGCTGTCCCATGGCGTTGCTAGGGTGTCCGTTCACCGGCGCACATTCTCGCAGCGAGAGGCTCGGGGCAACGTGCCCGACAGCTGAGCACCTATTTTGTAACTCTTTCACCTCTCTGCATTTTCACTTTTTCGTCAATACCGTATCGCACAGCTCGGCTCTATTCCCCAGGAATTCATCGCTATTCCTCCTTGGAATTACGCAATAAATACCCGTCGCGGAAAAGTGAAAATACGGACGGGCATTCGAATGGCGAGTTTGAAATCGCGGGAAATTCGTGGATATCGCCTGGAAAACTTTCGATTCCGCTTTCCGTCGAAGCACGCCGCGTATTTCGCGATACCTACACGTGCCGCAGATTCGGGGTATCATATGTTGGGAGCGATATGAAATTTTAGGAATTCCACGGCTTTTGAACTTTCACCTTTAGTGTTTAGATAATCTCTAATTCTGACGGCTCTACCGTCGCTTGTACGATTGCCTGGGAGTTTATCGTGTGTGTAAAGCTCTCGTTGGCGGTATCTGTACTTGATTGCTGAACAATGGGGGGTTTAAAGTATAATTGAAATATTTTTTTAAATATTAATGGATGGTACGTGATAAGTATATGTTTAATGTATACGCGTATCTTTGTAAGCGTGCATATATACCAGTATGCCTGATAATCGTGCAAATATCAAATATCGTGCGTTATGTCCATCGTATGTTTTAATTCAATAATTTGCCTGGTTTCGTGGCTTATACTCTAGTTTTCGCCCACCCAATCTCAAAAACATTTTCACAATACAATCAATAATTAATTCATCCTCTGAATTTAAAGCTTTATTTGAAAAGTGATTCTTTCATCTGCGCTATTAACTATTTTTCCTGGAGAAATATTTTCGATGAATATGTCGCCAAGTCGAAAGGGTTACGCGACTTTTTCTGACGATGTGGTAATACTATAAATGTCCACGCGATGCGTAAGGTAGATAATATTATTGCATTGGCAACAATATATTTGCATGGAGAATTATAAGGGACAAATACAAGCTGCGATAAGCGTTTTACACATGCGCCTACTTATTTTTCTTGGATATAAAAGCAAGTAGAATTAGTCTTTATCGCATAAACGCCTTTTCAAGCAGACACTCTATTGTAATCGAAGTAGGCTTAAATTAAATGCAAGCATCGCGTTCCTTATAAACCAAATGTAACTTCACGTGCTCTGACGCAACGGTTGCGAGGATATACATCATCCGTAGTAATATCATAGAAAGCTGTGCGAATTTTTTATCAGATGTGTGGCCCGTAAAATGTATAATCCACCGACGATACCACCGTCTGCCGTGTATTGCGCAAGGAAACGACGGCCGGCTGACACGCGTTAACAAACCGGGCGTTGAGTGGGCTATCAATGGGTGCAAAGGGTTAAATTCATCCCATGTTCCCTTATCGAGCGTAATGAAATACAAGCAGATACACCATATATATAATTTCAATATTAATGTTATAAAAAAATTCTTCACACGCCTATCCACGCGTAAAACCCCCATTATTACGGATATACGGAAAACGAATGGTCCGTACTTTATAAAAATTTCATATTATAAAAATTCCCCAAACGTACCGCGGCGCATATTGGAAGAATTTCCATAATTTTATATCGGTAGGTGAGCTATTAAATGGATTTTATTTAACGCCCCTCTTCGCCCTCTTTTCCTTTCACAGACAATTATCGAACGTTCAGAAATATCAGTATACCAGCCGATAGTTCTATTGCCAATGAAAATCATTTTTACTGTAAGGATTTTCTTCCAGTGCTCAAATATCACCCGCTTATGTCATCGAATACCTCTATATGGAACTTCAGGATTTTCACAAATGGAAAAGACACTGTTTAAGCGAAGATGCGCTCGAGGGTTTCCGCATAAACGGAGCTCCGCGCGTCTGTTCGGCATAGCGGCGGCTTTTTCCCAATTAACGAAGCGCGACGAGGCAGCGATTTTCATGGCTACGATTATCGGGCGTCAGATGGTGCCGAGCGATTGGCCGTCCTGAGAAATTATCCCCGTGTCGGCGGTTTATCTTCGATCCGCGGCCCGATATCCGCGAGATCGATTAATCTTCGGCCTAAGCGCGGCCTGGGCCG
The DNA here is from genome assembly GCA_038496175.1 of Ampulex compressa. NCBI lineage: Eukaryota > Metazoa > Arthropoda > Insecta > Hymenoptera > Ampulicidae > Ampulex > Ampulex compressa. The sequence goes on from JBCFXI010000549.1 coordinate 135,081, forward strand.
CGATAAACCCCTCCTGATTTATTAGAGGGCACTCGTGCAAATATTTAAGGCACGCCGGGTCCGCCCATCCTTTTCGTACGGGGCTGAAATTTCGCACTGGCGGTTCAACAGGTCCGTTACCCACGGGCGATCGATCTTGGGCTCGTTTAATCCTGACAGACCACGGCACGCATTGCGCGGCATATTAATCTTCCAGTATTTATCAAGCCGGAACCGGGCCACGCACGCGTCTAGCTTTGAGCCTATTAGGACAGCGGAGAGAACCCGCCCCTGTTCGCTTTGTCGCCTTTTAAATCGTTCATCGAGATAGCGGTTATTAACGTCATGTTGCGTTTAACGATCGGTGCCGCGACGACGGGAAAAGTAATCGCGCATTGCGTTTTCTCGCTCTTGCGTACGCTCCGATACGGATTTTCCTCCTGCCCTACCTCCATCATAGACCTTCGTTGTTCCATATTTGTAACCATTCCTCGCCCACTCGGCTCTACGTTCGTGAATTCTTCGATATGTTCTCAGCGCTGAGGAAAATATCGTCGTGGAAATCGACGACGCGATCGTATTTAATGCGATGTCGATACTGAAAATTGGGTGTTTCGTGATTTACCAGAGCCGTCGATATGGTTTAGCTTGGTTTTGGTATGTAAGCGATTCTGGATCGCACTTCAGCGCGGACTCGTTGAATATTCTAGCTGGCAATCCGGTATTTGATATTCCCATTTGTTTTGCAAATACACTAACGATCGAGTATCTGTATCTGCGCAATTTAAATACAAAATCGCGTGATACTCGTTGAGCCAACGAGCTGTCTATCGAACAATGTGATGGCTCGAATTTTATCCGTTTTATCAGATCCGAAAATTTTATCTCCCTTCGTCTCTCGTTCCTTTTATAAGAGACGTTAATCGGGAATAAATTCGATCGCTTTTGGACGACGATAAAGCTGGCAGATAAAGAGGAATTTAAATAAAATATTCCACGCTGTCGTATTAATCGGCAAAGGTTTTTCTCCTGACGTGGGAAACGCGGAATGCAAAGAGGCAGTGAGAGACGGAGTCCCGTGGAACGTTTTGATCCGATTCCTTTACCACATCGAAATGGTAGTCGAGTATTTCTTTCCGCGCAAGTAGGCACGATGCATCTTACCTTCGATACCCGGATTGATATTTAATTACCGGCCTGTGTCGTTCCAATATATCTTCCGATATTTAATTAAAAGAGACGACCGACCTATGAGTTTGAAATACGGCCTTTTCAATCTCGAGAGATATTTCTCTTGGCTTCGTCCGCACCGGGTCTTATTAAACAAACACGGTCTTGGCTCGTACGAGGAGCTGATTCGAAATATAAACCAAAAGCATGGACGATAATGCCGTCCGTGTATCATTTGTATTTATCCTTTTAAGAAAGTGCAAACAGCTACCCAGCCGTGCTCGCAATTACGTATCGCCAAGGTGGGCGTCCTATCTCGTCGTTTAATTCCCAAGAAGCCCGCGGTGCATCGGTCGTGTCCGTTAATTAAGGCGTAATACCGGCTGATTATAATCCTCGTATAATGTTCAACCGAAGGAAAGCCATGGCATCGTAATTTTCGTCGTAGATCCACCTTGCATTATCCGAGTTATATCGCGAGTTCATTGATCTCCTTGTTCACAACAGCGACTTCGAGTAAATGCCGTGGATGTTACAGAAGGCAGTAGCATTGAAGCGTAACAGGATCGTGGCGCGTAATTAGGTGGAAGGCTTATTTACGAGACTTTAGAATTTAATGTGGAACACAGGATTGATGTGAAATTTCACGGTGTATCGTAACTTTTACTTTTGGTCTGGATTCTCGATTTACGCGTTCCGAAATAGTTCTGCTTGTACAATACTCGTTTGGTTATGTTCCGTGGATTTCGATTGGAGTAATTTCCAGTTTTTTTTTTTTTATATCACTCCTATGTAGCAATTTTTTTTTTCATAGTTTTCCTCGAGTCGTTGCATTACGGCGTATACGTTTGAACGAGTAAAATAGAATTTCTGTTTTATACGGGTGATTTAAGGTAATGCTCTGTACGCAGCTTCACAATGCGATGAAATACAAAATTTACTTACCGCTCAATTGCTTTCTGCGCTCAATGGCCGATTGGTATGGCGGGCTTTTATTCTCAATCTCTTAATGCCGGTCGGTATACAGGAAGAACTTAAAGCATTGGCAAGGCAAACAGCTTCAAATATTGGGGTAGCCAACGGATAAAGTAAGAATATAATCGCCGAGGAGTGTACGCAAGCATCAAGAGTCTTAGTAAATTCTGTACATTTCGTTTCTCAAATACACGAACACGGTTCAACGTAATCTTTGCTGCTTCTTTGTATCGTTCCTTCGCGAATGGCAACGATCAAGGAAAAATCTTATCAGCGCCAATGGCCGGTACTATATATTATAATGGTTGCTATCATAATTATCCAATTACGCATATCTCTATATCTTCACGTGCATATTAATCCCGCGAATTATTTTGATACGTTTATGTAAAATCCAACGATAACCGTGCGATCAAATTAAAACGTCTTTCCACAATTTTCCATTACTCAGAGGAAGAAGTAACGTCGTTGAATCAGAATACACTTAATTTTTCTTCGAAAAAAGCTCCATTTCCTTTGACATCCATTGATTATTCAGTCTACACATTTAACATATAATATAAACAGAAAAAATCCTTTTTCCAAGCCACTGTTGAAGGGTGTAACACTAAACCTAAAGAAGCGGTCAAAATGACTGGCCAGTCACTTCTTTAAAAAATCGTAGTACTTTCTAACGATGTATTTTTTGAGATTTTCCATGATTTTCATGCAGTATTTAGATCATCATTTTGATTTACCGAAGTTTCCTTTTACTCTCCCTTTTTTTTTAAAGATGTCGTGTTCTAAATACGCCCAGAGAGTGGCTGGTAGTTCTAGTATTAAGGATGTACGTGGTTTACGTAAACACGTTTCGAAGGTGGCTTGTAGGTTCAGTGTTAAACCAACTGAACTAACTTAAACACTATTAGCGCGTGGTCGACGCACGATTCGCGTCTGCTTTGTCACCGTGCGCGGACCTTGCTAAACCAGTCCTCGGAACGTCGGTGTTTAAGTTACTTGGTGTGTTATGACCAATCGCAGTGCCCAGCCGAAGGTGGTAATTTCCAGGAATCCCGGATCTCTTTGCGGCCAGGTTCGGCCTCGCGAAGACTTTCCTCGAGTGTCGCAGATGCGAGGCTCGCTTCCTCGCATGCAACCTGCAAACGCGCAGGACGGCCTCCATTACCTTCACCTTCGGCGCTGGACCGGATTTTCTTGCGGGGAAGAGCGCTTGTTATCGCGCGGAAAATTCCACGAGATGAGATTTAAGGATACGAGCTCCATTCGCTATAGTCGAACTTTCGATGTACTTCGTCAACTTCACTGCCTTCGATACGGTTTATCGCTCTTGTAAATCATTTTTCGACGCGCAGTAAGAATAATATATTCCTCGCGCGTCGTATAATGTGTGTTCAAAAAGTAGCGGGAATTTTGTAATTTCGCGGCTTGTATTTGTTTGGTTTCCGTGATTTATTTTCGTTGCGTTGGCAAACATGTCTGAAAGGTATCTATGCATTATTAGCCATATTGGATGTTTGGTTTCGAAAGAAGTGTAATAAATAATAATAATGTTTAATAATGATTATTTGGAAGCTGATTATTTGAATCGATGTAAGCAAATAAATAAAATTTGTTTCAAGAATCCAAAATTCCCGTTGTTTCTTTAACACACCTTGTATATAAATATACGTAGGTATGCGTGTACGTATGAATATGTATATGTATACGTGGCGAACCGTTAATATTCGTAGGTACTTAAATCTAGTAGGCGCGTTAGGACATTCGCGTGAGGTATGGACAAAAAGGGAAGTTCGTAACCCAAGTGAAACTGTGCCGCAGCTCGGTGTTTCGTCAGTGAGTGCCGCGAATTTTGATGCCGAGCTTCATTTTATAGCCGATTTTACGATAACTAGCGCGCGATTAATTTTTATGGCAACTTGCACAAAGGTCCGCGGGCAAAAGTTTTAGTGCACTGCGTTTAAGTGTGCGTTACGGCACACTCGGGATTATTATAACAATTGCGTTATTGCGGGCTCGTGGTCGTGCAACATCCGGAAATCATTTTAACACATTTTCTTTTATAGACGAAAAAGATGAGCGTCTATTCCAAAGCAAACGACGATAAAGATCGCGGATAGCCGGTACTTTCCTCGTGTCATATTTGTTCCGCAATTTTTATAATTATATTTCACGGAACGCGTTTTAAGTCAAGGAAAGAGAAAGTATTTCGACGTATTCGCATACAATTCTTCGTAAAATAACACTCTGCATTTATTTATTACATTATGCGATCGAAGATGTAAATTAACGATCGATTATTTTCATTAAACTTTGATTACTAAATCCAACGATTATCAAGCAAAGGACAACGCCTATGTGTCGTCCCACATAGATTCAATTGTAAAAGAATGATCAAACGACTTATAAAGTTAAAAAACCGTAACATCGACGAGCACTCTGTAGAAATATGGAAAATTCAAATTTCCATTTCAACAGCGTTGTCGTTTATCTTGAATTTCTCAGCGATAAAAAAAAACTGATTTAATATCCCGCTCGATTAAATTTCATTAATTTTATATAAACAGCCATGCGGGGAGAGGGAAAAAGTTGTGAAAACGAGAAAAATTCACATGGAAAATATCAGCCGCACGTATAGTCGCTGAGCGCTATTGGTAATTTAAACTGAGCGCACACACGCATGACAGTGTCCCTGGAGAGGTTAATCAATATCGATAAGGCCGCCAGTTTTAAGAGCCGCTCGTGGCGAATTCTATGCGCCATGGTGCAATAATAATTGCAACGGGATCGGCATTGTATCCGCCTTGTCCTCCACACCCTTGGCTCCGATTCCATTCCACTTGCGTCGTAACTCTATCAACGATCTCATTTGCGGATTAACCGTTCTCCTTTTCTCTTTCTTCTCCACTGTTCCAGTAACTTACTCTCCATCTCTCTCTCTCTCTCTCTCTCTCTCTCTCTCTTTCTCGCTCCTTCCTGCTCTCTCTCTCTTTCTCTCTCTCTCTCTTTCTCGGTTGCACCTGTCTGTCTGTCTCCGTTCTGGTTTCGTTGTCTGCTCGACTCATGATCCTGGCAACCGTGGACCGATGTGATCCGGGTTCGAAATGAATTTCATGTCACCCGGCTGAGCTACGCTCACGCCCGATGGCGGAACCGTTTCGAGGTGCCGATCAAAACCGGCGGCTCTCGAAATGTCGAGCTGTTTGCAGAACCGTTTGACGAGGCACGTACCAAGCGAAATAACTGTTGCGCACGATATTCATTATGGCGCTTTGGACTTTTATACTATTCAGATTGGTCTGGATGATTTCTAGTATTCCGCAAGAGCCTGCCGATCTCCGCTCGTCGATAAGACCGGGGATGGGCCAATTCGAGTAAAAAAAGTTTAATCTTGTTGCTGAACACGGGTATCATCGAAGTAAGTAATTTCTGGATCGTGCGAGATTATTCGCAAACGTCACGATAATCTATGAGCGTCTAAATACACATGTCCCGCGATAAAGATATTTTATCTCCTTGGCCACACCTTCCACGAAGCCAAATAATCCGGCGTTGCTTTGTACATTAATTAACATTTAACATTTTGTCCGGTGGCCGTTGCGAAAAGGATCTCGAGGACCGTGCCTCGCCTATGGCGATAGGAATACTTTGTAACCTGACATGTTTTTGCGTCGCCTCTCTTCTCGCGCTGCAAGGCTAAATGTAGAATAATTTCGTGGCTAAGCCAATCCAATACTCCCATAAATATTTATGTTCACGTGCGCCGAGATTCATGGACTTTGGCGGACTTTAGAAGTACCTTGCTCAAGCAATGTGTCTGAATTATATTATATATCTAAAAAAAAATTACATATATATATATATATACATACCTAAAAAAAATATGTATATGTTTGTATACATGCATGTGTGTACGTATATGGAGCATGCAATACATAAAGTTCTTTTTCGAGCCACCGTATCCGTCTCAAATATTTGTCCGCGGGCGGTTGGGAAGAAACCGAATAAATATTTGCCCGCGAATTACCAGTTGCAGGTAGATACCTTTAAAGAGAGACTTTCGACGACAAGTTTACGCACGCCACTATCAGAACGGAAATATAAGTGGACTTGCACCCAGGTTTTTTTTGTTTTTTTTATCGAATTTGTCTCGAGAGAATTATAGCGCTCTTTATGGCCACTAACTGTTTTGCAAGATTAACGACGGAGGCGGTTAAAGTTAATTACACATCGCTGATATTTAATATGATTACCACACTTTAAATATTTTGCGCCCGCAGTTTTTCGTATGTTCTCCGTTCATCGGTTTTGCATTATGTATTAAGCCAGTGGTAATGCGATAAAGGTACGAAATTATGCGTAACACGACATTACACAGGATTCTTAATACTAAACCTGCCAGACACTTTCTGGACATATTTATGTATATCGCATATGCCCTTAAAGAGAAAGGCTATTAAGAAGAGATATCGATAGACCGATAGAATGCTTCACACTGTGCTGTAAAATCATGGAAAATCCCAAAAAATGCCAGTTTACCAAATACAGCGATCTTTCTAAGATACGATTGAGCGGTCATTTTGAAGGCTTCGATGAGTTTAGTTTTAACCCAACGCCACTCGAGAATCGGCGTGACAGAGTATGTCAAATCGTGATCTCTCAGCTCGATCGGGAATTTTCTTTCGGGATAGAAAAATCTATTCTCAATTGGCGGCCTTCGAGGCTGATATTCATATAAACGCTGATTTCTGCAAACCAGCCGTGCCGTATCTAATTCGCCCGTGGCTCTTCAATTTATCTCTATCGCCTACCCGATCAATTTAATTCATTGCTCTGCCCCGTTCGTTGACTTCTCAATTCGTTCGCACATTGCTTCGAGGGATTCGCGATCCCGCCATTGACAATTTCGAATAGCATTATGCAGCAGGACTTTTCTTTCCTTTGTCGGCCGCCCGTCGAGATTATTCGCGGCTAGGAATAACCCGATGTAATGTCCGCATCGCGGATAATATATTCTAATAATTCAATGTGGAGACACGACGAGCGACGGTCTAATGACTTATAGGAGCATAATCGAGGCTGCGATATTATACGATAGTCGGTTGTAACGAGCATCTATAAGTATTCTGTCGCTGATATACTGTAATAACCATTCAGTTATACCGATAACATTTATGTATGTGTCAAAGGACTGGATGCGAGAAATACTATTTCTTCTGACTCGTTTATAGATTTGTACTGAACAACTTCGTCAAGTTTTTAGTTCTTGTGCTCTAGAAAAAAATCTATATTTGTATAACGCGTGCATAATATCTTCCTCTAATCCGAACTATTCAGGGTTTCGTGTAACGGATACTATCATCCGTTAATGAGATATCCTTGGACTTAGAATACGTTATGCGAGGACAATTCGATTGGAAAGAATCGAGTAGGACTGATTCATGCGAACTGTCGAGGAGGATATCGGTAAAACCTGAAGCGGTAAAGGCAAAGAGGCGCATCATTCAGAGGTGCAATGTAGCCAGGCTCGTTTGAGATGCGCCGCGAGCAGGCAAATCAGGAAAAAGGGGGCGAGAAGGGGAGGACCGAGGGAGAAGGTGAAAGAAGCAGGAGTAAAAGCCTCGAATGGAATCTCGCTGCTGCGAGCTGAAATAATTTACACTTTTCCTCCGCGAGGCGATATATATA